>MJUU01021350.1:122310-148564 GCA_002080025.1 Modiolus philippinarum | reverse complement strand
TACCAAATTTGAGTACTAGATGGAATTTATATCATATCGCATACTATTGATATCCCTATTGTTGCATGTTTTCAGTATATTTGTACCAAATTTGTGTATAAGAGGGAATTTACATTATTTTGCATAATATCAATATCCCTATTGTTGCATATTCAGTAAATTTGTACCAAATTTGAGTACTAATTGGCATTTACACCATATCGCATACTATCGATATCCCTATTGTTGCATGTTTTCAGTATATTTGTACCAAATTTGAGTACTAGATGACATTTACATCATATTGCATACTATCGATATCCCTATTGTTGCATATTTCAGTAAATTTGTACCAAATTAGAGTACTAGATTGCATTTACACCATATCGCATCCTATCAGTATCCCTACTGTTACATGTTTTCATTATATTTGCACCAAATTTGAGTACTAGATTGCATTTACACCATATTGCATGTCATCTCTATATATATTGTTGCATATTTTCAGTAAATTTGTACTAAATTTGAGTATTAGATGGCATTTACACCATATCTCATACTTTTGATAGCCTTTATGTTTCATCTGTTCAGGAAATTTGTACCACATTAGAGTCGACAGCAGCTAGATAGTATTCTGATAAAATGGCATATACTATGCATACACCATATATGTTGCATGGTTTAGACAAATGTGTGCCAATTTTGACTTTTAGTTGACATTTGCAGCAAATCATACTAAATATGAGTGTTTGTAAATTTCTTGCATGTTTTAGGGAACATTATGCCAATGGGAAAATATCATTTTGCGCACTGTGAGTATTCGGACATGAATACGTCATATCATAATATTTTCTCGCAAGTTTTTGGGATTGTAAAATTGTTGAAAAAATATTACTTTTGTCAAGTTATGGCAAAATTTATTGAAAAATATGTGTCATGAACCAGCGCGATCTTCACGAACATAATAATTGAGTGTCCATCGGCGTTCGGCGGAAAATTCAAAAATACGTTAAAATGCAAATTAAAAAGATGTTTTTCGGTTTTATATTCACATCTTCGGTTTTAGTTAAAAAATAAAAAGATATGCGCTTTTCGTCACTACATGTTTTTTGCGTTTCTTTTGGCTAATAATTATTATTTCATGGTTGTAGAAAATAGCAACCTGCTGGCACATAAAAAGCACGATTAATTTTCTTTATCATTGCTTTATAGGGTTAACATATTTTTGAAAATGTATTTTATATTAACTTCGATTGCGGCAGTCCCGAGGCACCATGCAGTTCATTGTCTCTCGTTCACATCGTGTCGCTCGATCGTGTGTCTGGTGTATGGTCCAGAGTTACCGAGTACAGAGTATGGGTTATGGTGCCCCTTATCAAAATCTGAAGTGTGCAGCAAACTTGCTGAAAAGTTGCTGCAAACTTCCCGCAACCAAATCGATGTGCAGCTACAGTGTGCCAGAACTGAGCTTGATGGTGCCGCTAGCTGCACACTTGTGGCGCACTTCCCGCACACTGTAACCTGTGTGCGGGAAGTGCGCCACAAATGAACAGAAAAATATCATTGTGTGCCAGAAGTGCACAGCTTTTGATTCTGTGTGCAGGAAGTGTGCCGCATTCTCTGCACATGTGCAGAATTTTTTAAAAAATGGAGCCAAGGGAAGGCAGCTAGATGCTGCAACAACAAAAGGAAAACAATTGTTTTTGTGTGAGAAATCTTGGATTAAATGGAGGGAAATACATATATGGAAGGTAAATGACTCTTTTTATAGCGTTTTGTACAATATTTTATAATTTTTATCTGTTAAATATTCTGTTTTAATTGGTAAGAGAAAAACAATTCAAAAGAGGGAGGGTGACCTGCTTTTAGATTTTTAATGGAAAACAGCTAAGAGTTTGAATGTATAATATTCTATTATCATAGTATACAAAAATCAGGTATGTTGTATACCTCTCACACAGCTGGTATAGAACATTAGACACATGACAAGGACAAAGTGTGACCTTTCCATGAACTGTGAGCAGAATTCGTGCAGGAACTGTGTGCAGGAAGTGTGCAAGAGCTGTGTGCGGGAAGTGTGCAAGAAACTGAAGGGAGATGCATTGGAAGTGTGCTGCAAACTTGCGGCACACTGTGTGCCGGAAAACTCATTTGCATGCGAAAAATGAACTTGCAGCAAGGTTGCTGCAAACAGTGTGCTGCAAGTTTGCTGCAAAGTTCCTGCAAATTTGCTGCTTATATGTGCTGGAAGCCTCATATTTTGGTAAGGGGCATGGTGTATGGTTCATAGTGTATGGTGTATGGTTCATAGTGTATGGTTCATGGTGTATGGTTCACGTTGCAACACCATACACCATTACACCATGAACCATTGAACCATACACCATGCACCATTGAACCATACACCATTACACCATACACCATAGAATAGTTATGTTTTACCCTACAAGTACTGTACCATCCATTACTGTCGATAACAGAACACCATTCAAAAAAAAAAAAAACAAAAAATTGGGCAGGGGGTTCCCCTTGTAATCTATTTTATACAGTGCAAAAAAAAAATGTCTAGCAGAATACTTTTTTCCTAAAATTTCAGTTTTCTGGTCTGGTTTCTATTGCAACTGAGAGCTCCATCCATTACAACCCATATCAGACACCAATTCAAATAAAAATTTGATCAGAGGTTCACGTTAAAATTCATAGGGTCCAATGTTCAAACTATGTTCCCCGTTGGCAGCCATCTTGGATGAAGTACGGACTTGCACGATACCTTTTAAGGGGGGACCATCTAAGGACCATTGTGGCTAAGTTTGGTTTTAATTGGTTTAGTTTCTAAGAAGATATTTGAATGTATTTTCAATAGGGTACAATGTTTAAACTATGTTCTCCGCTGGTGGCTATCTAGGATGAGGTACGTACCTGTCTGATATCTTTTATGGAAGGAACCATATAAGGACCTTTGTGACTAAGTTTGGTTTTAATTTGACAAGTAGTTTTTGAGAAGTTTCCCATAGGGTTCAATGTTAAAACTATGTTTCCCACTTGCGGCCATTTTGGATGAGGTACTCATCTGTCGGATATCTTTTTTGGAAGGAAATATGTAAGGATCATTGTGGCTAGGTTTGGTTCTAATTGGACTAGCAGTTTCTGACAAGATCTTTGAATGTCTTTTCCCATGGGGTCCAATGTTAAAACTATGTTCCCTGCTGGCGGCCATCTTGGATGAAGTACGAAACTGTAGGTGTTCCTTTTTGTGGAAGGAAACATCTAAGGACCATTGTGACTAAGTTTGATTCTAATTGGACAAGTAGTTCTTTGAATGTCTTTTCCCATAGTTTCCAATGTTAGAACTATGTTCCCCGCTGGCGGCCATCTTGGATGAGTTACGGGTCTGTCGGATACTTTTTTTGGAAGGGACTATCTTAAGACCATTGTGACTAAGTTTAGTAATAATTGGGCTGGTAGTTTCTGAGAGGAAGATCTTTGAATGTCTTTTCCCATAGGGTCCAATGTTAAAACTTTGTTTTCAGCTGGCGGCCATCTTGGATGAGGTGTGGACCTGCCGGATACAATTTTTAAAGGGGGCCACCCAAGGAATATTGTGACCAAATTCGTTTCCAATAGGCCCAGTGGTTTCAGAGAAGCAGATCTTTGAATGAAAAGTGGACGACGGACGCCAAGTGATGGCAAAAGCTCACCTGGCTATGGAAGGTGAGCTAAAAACGAAATTAGCTAAGTACAGAGCTATTGCAAGAGGGAAATTCTCTTTGGCTTCGAACAAATTTTGATAAATTTTGATATTGCAAGTTTCAAGATAAAATCGGTTTTCGGGCCAGCAGCGAAAGTACTGGCTATTTGGTTGGTGAATACCCTCGGGGACAAACATATATCCCAAAGAAAAAAAAATACAATTAAATGAAGGCATAACTTTTTCTACTTCTATTAAAATAAGTCCCCAATCCCTGAAATTGGGAAAATTTCATCGGCGACATTTCCATTGCAAACATTATTTTATATAAGCCTTTTTTTCTTTTATTTAAATGCCAAAAAAATCATGGATGTAAAACAAAGTAAAAAAAAGCCCTAGGAGGTAAGACGTATATGTATATTGATGGTAAGATTCATTCGACTATTTTTGGTCACGATAAAGAACAATGTAAACGTCTTAATTTAGAAAAATACTATCTGAAATCTGAAAAATTATTACAAAACTGGAGAAAAAGAAATCTAACAATGATAGGTAGAATAACTAATAAAACCTCTAGTTTTGCCAAATATGACTTATGTGGTTTCAGTAACGGACATCGAAAGTAATTATATCTCAAAATTTAAATCATTTATTTACAATTTCATCTGGGATAGTAAAAAAGAAAACATTAAGCGGGCAACACTCTGTTTGGAATACGAGAAAGGGGGTTTAAAGATGATTGACATAGATAACTATACTTAGGCAATACGAATAGGTTTGGTTAAAAAATTACTTTGTACAACAGACAGTGATGAAAACTGGAAAATTATACCAAAATACTACTTCAATAAACTTGGATCCAAATTCAGCATATTCAATATGAATTTTAACAAGTGTGGATCGTATTGCAAGGCAATACCAAGTCCCCTACCGGTAGAGCAAGGCTTTGTTACACCACCAAAAATAGTAAAAAAAAGTTTTCTAGTCAAAGGCCAATAACTCTGTCACAAATCAGTTGACCGGAACCTAACTCTTTCTTGATCTGTAACTCATTAAGGTAGACTCATATACCAAATATAAAATCAATACCAGCAATGGTTCAGAAAAAAGTGCGGAAAACTGATATTCTACTAAAATTTTCTAAGTCAATAGTCCGGAACCAAACTTCAACTTGATATGTAACTTACTGAGGTAGACTCCCATGCCAATTATTAGATCAATACCTGTAATGGTTAAAACAAGAGGCTCTCAAGAGCCTGTATCGCTCACCTGGCCCTTGATTAACANAGACATTTTATGTTAAAGAGCCCTTATATATAATTAAATTATAAATCCAATATCCCTAATTAGTTAAAGGGGAGAAGACCTCTGTTAGTTTAACATTGGACCCCATGGGAAACACTGGACCATCTTGGATGACGTACAGACCTGAGCGACACAATTTTTAAAGGGGACCACCCAAGGACTATTGTGGCGAAGTTTGGTTTCAATTGGCCCAGTGGTTCTGAGGAGAAGATCTTTGAATGAAAAGTTTACGGATGGACGACGGACGCAAAGTGATCGCAAAAGCTCACCCTGGCATAGCCAGATGAGCTAAAAAGGTGCGGAAAACTGTTAATATGCTAAAAGTTTCTTAGTCAAAGGCCCATAACTCTGTCAAGAATCAATGGACCTGAACCAAACTTAAACTTATTCTGTAACTCATTGAGGTAGACTCACATATCTAATATTAGATCAATACCTGCAATGGTTTAGAAAAAAGTGCGGAAAACTGATATTTTATTAAAATTTTCGAAGTCAAAGGTCCATAACTCTGTCAAAAATCAGTGGACCGGAACCAAACTTGAACTTTATTTGTAACTTACTGAAGACTCACATAACAAATATTAGATCAATACCTGCAATGGTTTAGAAAAAAATGCGGAAAACTGATGCGGGACTGACGGACAGACGCAGTGCAAACCTAAAGTCCCCTTCGGCTATCGCCGGTAGGGGACTAATAATTTAAATTTGATTAAAGGGATTACAAATATTCTACCAACATTTTATTTACAGATTGTGAATACATGGATAAAAGTAAATAATAATTCAGTATCAGAGCCAGCTAAATTTAAAGATATTAGACAACAGATACTTTGGGGAAATAAATTCATGAAGTTTGGTGGAAAATCTTTGATATACAAAAATTGGATTAAATCTAATATAATCTTCATTAATGATCACATTGACGACCATGGTAAAATTTCACAAATGTATATAATGAATAAAATTGACCCATTATCTAACTAGTTCTCTTAATATACAAAATTAATGAGAGCAATTCAAGCTAGATGGCTTTCTATTGGTAATAAGTATGAAATGCTTAATTTTTTAAAATCAATTAAAACTAAAGTACAAACAAATTTTAATATTTATGTGGAAAATAGTAAAAAAAAGTATGAAATAATGAAGTTGTCGTCAAAAGAAATTTATAGTATATTGATTTCAGAAACATTCGGAAAACCCGTAGGGTTTGCTAAGTGACAAACTCAAACAAAAATATGCGATTTGTCTTTTAAATTAAAACATACTCTTCATTTTGTTTTTATTACAAAATTGTGGGAAAATAAACTAATAATATTCCGCTGGAAACTCTTGCACTATATTCTTCCATGTAAACAATTGTTGTCAATATGGAAAATTTCGGACACTGATAAATGCAATATTTGTAATGTATAAGAAGACTATGAACGTTATTTTATTACTTGCAAATTTTATAAAAATTTCTGGGATAACATAAGAGATCTGTTAAAAAAAAATGTAAGATTGGACAACATGTGATAGAAATGAACTCCTTGGTCTTTGGTTACAAAATTGATTATAGAAAATTTGACGGGTTAAACTTATTTCTTACGGAAGTTATGTTTGTAATATATAAAAGTTATTACGTATCATCAATAAAATCAAAGAAAATTGATGTTTTCGGATTATTTTGTAAGGAATTTAATGATCAATTAAATCTATGTTCAGATAATACCAGTTTGAATGATTCTTTCAGTAAGCGAGTAAGAAAAATGATACTTTATAGGCTGGATAAAACTTTATAGGCTGGATAAATACTATACTCTAATAATAACTATATTTCATGCGACTCTAGTGGTGTGGGGAAATCTAGACAGCTTGAATCTAGTGCCAAACGTGCTGCTGTCTAGAGGTCCTTGCACTACATAAGGCCACATGCGAAAAATCCAATCTATCCATATATTGATCTTAGATGGGTGCAGGTAATATTTCAAGTTGAAAATATTTGTATTAAATATGAAATGCTTGATTTTTTAATTAGTATAGTAAAGTAAGTGAGAACCGAACCATCGATCAAAAGAACGAACAATCCATGGACAATGGCAAGATAATTGAAATTTATAATGTATAACTAACTCATATAGTTAGCTCACCTACCAAATACCCTGGTTTGGTTAAGTGACTAATACACGAACCTTGGTGGGATCGTTGTACCAAAAAGGGGAATTGTTAACATAAAGTTATTTATTAAAATGTTCTAAAAAAACAAATTCATTCGACTATAGTTGTAGTCGTATACCTTACTACAGGAATAACAAGGTTGCTACGCGTAGCTATGTCCCTCGCCGCTGAAGTAAAGTCGATAAAGTCCCATAACTCATGCAAAATTTTTCGAATCAAAATGGCGACAGGATATGATCAACTGCATTAGGTGACAAACAGCCAAGCAAAAATTCAGCAAAATCCCTTAATTGGATTTTGATGAGATGTGTCTACAAAGTCTTCCTATGTTGTAGTATGCATTAAGTCGATATAGTCCCATAACTCCCGTAAAATTTGTCGAATCAAAATGGCGGCATAATATGATCAAGAACAGATGTCGGCAACTGTTCAAACAAAATTTCAGCATAATCTGTTCAGTGGTTTCCGAGGAGTTGCGCCCACGATGTGTTCCTAAGCTGTGGCATGCATTAAGTCGATAAATTAAGTCAATATTTCCCTTCTTTTTTTCTATTAAGTCGATAAAGTCTCATAACTCCTGTAAAATTTGTCAAATCAAAATGGCGGCATGATATGATCAACTATAGTTGGTGACAAACAATCACACAAAATTTCAGCAAAATCTGTCCAGTGGTGTAAGAGGAGTTGCGCCCACAAAAAAACGTGACACACGGACACACTGACGCAGACAATTACGATGTCCTCTGTCGCGTTGCCGCGGGAGACAATAAATTGCTATGATCAAGAACATATGGAGAGTAATAATCCCGGAAAATTTGAAGGAAATGTGAGCAGTGGTTTTTGAGGAGTTGCGTCCACAAGATCTGTCATTGTATAACATTGTTAAAATTTTAAAGTCCAATAACCCCTAGAATATTTGACGAATCAAAATTGCCATGCGATATGATCAAGTACATATAGCGACTAAGAATCCTGTAAAATTAGAATGAATTCGGACTAGCAGTTTCTGAGGAGTTGCGTCCACAAGATTTGCCATTGTATAACAATATGGAAATAATCAAAGTCCCGTAACTCCCACAAAATTTGACGAATCATAATGGTGATATGATATGCTGTAGTACTAATGGTGACTAAAAATCCTGTAAAATTTATATGAATTTTGCCGAGCTGTTTCTGAGGAGTTGCGCCCCAAAGATTTGCCAATTTATAACAATGTGGAAATAATCAAAGTCCCATAACTCCCACAAAATTTGGCGAATCAACAAAATTGCGTTGCGATATGATCTAGTACTAATGGTGACTAACAATCCTGTAAAATCTGAATGAATTCTTACCAGCGATTTCTGAGGAGGAGTTGCGCCTACAAAAAACGTGACACACGGACGCAAAGAAGCATGGACGCAGACCATTACTATGTCCCTCCGACGCGTTGCGGCGTGGGACAATAAAAATTCATTTCTCTCTATCAATCTATAATATGACCTTATATCAAAAGATGCACAACTACATTAGAAATTAAGATGCTTGACGAATTGTTGGGAAAGTCAGTTTAATTTAATTCAAATATGTCAAAACAATCCGTCAAACAAATTTCATTTTATTAGGATTTCGCATTTTTAATCATGGGATTTAGAAAAAAAGAAGTCGAGATTCCCGGACGAGACCCCTCACACACAGCTGTATAGCTGTGATTTGCTGTATTATTTTAAATCTCGCATAAACAGAATTTTCAATGTTGACTGCAATAATTATATTTTTTTCGGACGCTAAGCAGTTTTCAGATCAGCCATACGTTCAGCATCTTCAACTCAGACGCGCGTTGCAGTTACGTCATATAGTTTTGTTCTTTAGCGATATACATCAGAAGACATAAATATTTTTCATGGCTCCATTCTATGTACAGTAACTGTCAAAATCATTTTGAAAATACTTCTACCAAAGCAAAAAATTTTGTACCTATAATAAAAAGTCACTGAATACCCAGAAAATATGATCAAGCTATTTGACCAAAGGTCAAACGTATACCGTTTACCAGTGGTAAAAAATAACAGGTATGGAAAAATTAGCTGTCTGAAATATAACTAAATTAGGACGAATATAATATAAGTCCTAACCTTAGCACCAACTGCCAAATAACTAAATACCGAAGTTACCAAAGGCTAAAAATAAAAGAAGTTGACCTCGATATTGAAAGCAAGTTAAGACTTATTTATAATATACATGTATTGTGATGAATAAAGAAAAATTGTAAATTAAATTGATCAAAGTTTGAAAATATACAAAAATTGTCTATAAAGCTTCAATAAGATTTATTGCGAACAGGAAAAATTATAATTAACGAGAAGAAAAGAGAAGAAAATAGTAAGTATTTTGTTTATAAGGACAGGAACCTAGGCCTCTAAAAGTATTATAGAGGGGGAGCCGGCCCTTTTTCGCGATGTCGGGATTGGATGTTTTTGAGCCGATGTTATTCAGCGGGCATCGGGTTTCATCAGTCTTTAAGTTTCTTTGTAGTTGGGGATTTTTATTATAAAATCAGTGGTTAGAACGCCAATGTCTCGTGCATTCTGATTTGAAAATAGAAATTCAAATAGCCAAATTTTTACATTAATTAATTATTAATTAATATCAGAATTCGTCACAGAAGATACTGCACATATGATAACGAAATATGGCAGCGCAAAAAAACTTATTACTAAGGACTTAACTCGTCGTCGATTTATCGGAAATGTAAAAAAATAGAAACTGTTCAACAAATCTAGAAAACCTTTGGCGTAACTCATATTCTTTATGTAAGAGTTGATATCTTTATGATTCCACTGAGTTGGCTTTGGAATCTCCTTAAGTTAGCCAGCAAATTAGCGGCAAACACTCCTTTACCCATCCTTGCAAATTGTATTTTTCTAATCATTTTCTCTTTAAAGATAGTAGTCCTGGAGATAGTAGTGTACCTTTATCGAGATTTATTCGTATGTTTAATACTGTTCATTATACTGTAAGGATAGGAAAAAGGAAGGTTCAGGTACCCCCTCCCCAAAAAAAAAACAGAAAACAAACAAACAAACAAACAAAACGGTTCAACCTTGCAGGAACTTGCCAGTGTTTTGCTGGAATCCAGTTGTCCCAAGTTATCATTGTTATCTACGTTTGTCTTTTATTTATATGGTTCTAATTTCAGTTCTATTGTTGATTGTGACCTATGATTGTAATTGTCAGTCAGGGACATTTCATGAGGTAACTTTCCTTTACAAATGAATAAAAAATATATTACCCAAATGACCTAATTGTAGATTAAAATCTATATGTTTAATAAATTTCGCCCACTTGATTTCATTTGTCTCTTTGATTTTCCTGTGTTCCTATATCGGTTTTGTCATAAGGACTAGCGAATTGGCCGAAAGCCCATGTAGTTAAAGGGGAATTGACTTATCTATGCAGGGTAGCCAGGTCATAATACAGAAAGTTGGATCGTGAACTAATTGCAAACTGGAGAAACGCCACGCTCAATGCAGTAGACAAGATGAAGAACAACAATAAAAGCGTTGTTCCATTGCTTTTTACCACGTATTTGTAGAGACTTTGTCTCGTGTGCATTTACTCCATATCCCTTCATTGCTTATATCCGTTTTTTGTTTCCTCTTGAGGCGGTATAGAAGGCTAAATTCCCTGTTCCTACTTATTAATGTAATTTTTAAATGGCAATCACAACTTTAAAATATTGGGGCGTGGGGGGTAATTACAAAATGACAAAAAGCCAAGCTCCATGAAGAAAAAGACCGACTACAATAATCCTGACTTGGTTTTGAAGTTTTATTTTACACACTGTAACAAGAGACATTTCAAAAGAAATGGTGGGTTAAACCGGTTTAATAGTGCACCATAACTCCGCTTTTGCAAGTGCCGGTACCAAGTCCGGCTGTCTCGACTTTCTGTCGTTGTTTACGTTTGTCTTTGTTCTTATTTGTTTGTTTTTCCCGTGTTGTTCCCGGACAGATTGTGGCATATGATTGTAATTTTTAGTCATTGTAGATGTTTCCTGTTGTCCGCTTATTAATGAGAAAGTTTGTAAAATTTTAGCTAGTAGATTGATTAAAAGTTTGTAATTATTTGCTTCCTGAGGTAGTTAACTATTGTTCATTGGACGTAAATTTAAAAGTTACAAATTAATCTGTCTTTAAGTTAACCTCTGTATTACCAACTATTTAGTCTAAATTATTATGAATTTCCGTGTAGTTCTCCCTGATCGATGAACTTACGACTGCAATGTGTGAAAACGATTTGACGTTCCAGACAATGAAATACACTTGGTATATGAGCGTTTTGGTGTACAATTACTAGAATTTAACATGAAGACGTAACGACTTCGGCCAGTCATTATATTTTTGTGTGTTTTCTACCCAATAAGCATCTTTTATGACTTCTGAAATGATGAGCTATAATTTCCTTTTGAACTTTTTCTTTCCGACATTTATTCCAAGTCAAACATGCATAACGGCTAAGAGAAAATATTTCATGTCTGGTTATTATGAGGAGTTTAATTGCTCGTTCGCTTTTGTGATGAACAAATGATTTAAACTAGTATTGTGTCTTCATCAAGTGGTTATGGAATTGTTGCAATAATATACCATCGAATTTATTGTTACCAGCAAATGAACCTGTTTTCAGAGTCTCCGCCTACAGAGCCACCGGGTGAGCCTCCATGTGGTTGTTAGTGGACTTCCCTGTATATGTAAGGTAGTCAAGTCATAATACGGAAAGCCTGACCGCGAAACATTGTATCCAAACTGTGTGAACAATGTAACGCCCATGAATTATAAACCGCTTCTGTTTTTCTCGATCAATAGCAGACTCACTAGGGAGGGGGGTCGTAACGAAGGCTTAATTTCCTGCCCCTGCCCATTTCACCAATTTTCTCGTGGTTATCAAACCTCACTGCCCAGTTGTCTCTTCCACCTTTTTTACTTTCATCTTAACATATACATTTTCTGAATTGATTAACTTGTTCTTGTTCTGATACAGCTGTAATATTGCTAACTGGACGTTAAACCAAATAATTTACTATGCATTGATCTAAATGTCATTGATATAATCTGGAAAAATATTGACATCAATATAAGCACCCTATAGGATCACTGACATTCAACTGCAGAAAAAACATACTTATAGGATTTTTTCCGTATTTAAAAAAAAATATGCAACATCATGTGTCCTTATGCTTTCTCGGGCTTGAATGATCAGTGCAAATGGAAATATATGCATATATTGTCAGTCATTACCTAATTTCATTTTAAAATTACCATTTCTGGTGGTAATTTCAAACGTTTTACTGAGTTTTCTTCCAAAAGAATGTGTCCAAAGATAAAATAGGATGATTCCAAGCTGCCATTTACAGGAATTGAATGTACGACGTACGGTGTAGAACTTGAGTCGATTTTTGGCGTGGTTGCACAGAGTGAAAATCCGGCGTATAGTATGGTGAATGTCGGGCTGGCGGGCGGGAAACAATGCATACTTTTTCGTGAAATCAACTCCTACAGTTTTCAAACCAGATCTTTGAAACGTTACAGAATTTTTGTATACGTATTGGAAATGTGCACCTGACTTTCTTGAAATATTTCAGATTTTTTTTCTATTTTTTCCAGACTTTTGAACTTGGTCAATTTTTATCAACATTCCAGACAGAGGGTACCTATTTTGTAAAATCAACTGCTCTTAAAGTTTTCCACCCAGGTCTTTGAAACTTCATAGAATGATTTTATACATACTGAATATGTGCACCTGAATTTCTGGAAATATTTCAGGTTTGTTTTATACTTTTTTCAAGACTTTGGAACTTGTCATTTTTTATCAACATTATTAACTGTTTACAGAGGGTTCTTATTTTGTGAAATCAACTCCTCCAACAGTTTTCAACCCATATCTTTGAAACTTTACACAATGTTTTTATACATATTAAATAAGTACATCGATTTTATGGAAGTATTTCCGATTTTTTTTTTTTCGGACTTTGGGACTTAGTCATTTTTTAATCAACATTTCTAACATAGGTATCTAATTTGTGAAATCAACTCCTACCACAGTTTTCAACCCAGATCTTTGAAACTGTACAAAATGTTTTTGCACAAACTGAAAATGTGCACCTGGAATTTTGGAAGTAATTCTGGAAGTATTTCAGAAATTCATTCTTATTTTTCCAGACTGTTGGACTCAGGCAATTTTTATCGACATTCCTAATAGAGGGATTTTCTGAAATCAACTCCTCCTACAGTTTTCAACCCAGATCTTTGAAACTTCATGAAATGTTTCTATATCTATTGAATACGTTACTTAATACGAAGATGTGCACTTGAGCTTTTGGAACAATTTCGGATTTTCTACCCATATCCTTGAAATTCAGAAGGGTGAAATATATAGCAAACACAGACCCATTTGTATTAAAGGTCCGTCAATATAATATTGTAGGTACCTATGAAACAACACTTTACACCTCGAATCACCAAAACGCAACCCGGCCATTTGAGTCTTTGACCAATTTTGTAGCCGTACGTATGTAGGTCATATTTTAGTGCAACACTTTTTTACTCTACGCATAGAAGTAGTGAAAGTGGACTTTTAGTTAGTATTAAAGCATTTCGGGAGTGGTTGTATTTTGTTTCATAATGGGATTCCAAGAGTAAAAAAATATTAATTTATAAATACATGTACTGATGAAAAAATTACATAATTGAAATCAGTGAAAATATTCTAAAATTATATAATTGCAAATATTAAACATTTATTTTTCAGTTTTACCCGCTGCACTGACAGTGAAAGAGAGATTCGGTTTGCTCAAATCCGTCGGCACTCAGCATTTACAGTTTTGTTGAAGGAAACAGTTTTGTGTAATCTGAAAATGCATAAATACTCAAATTGCATAATTAATTTTGGCGTGCTGCATACTTCCTCCAACCTTTATGAAAAAACCTGTACCCATTGCTTTCATCTAATTTTTTGTCCTGAACGAAAAAAACAAGATAACTCCTTATGTGGTTGGTTCATTGATTAGTTACAGTTAAACATCCACTGAGCAATATTTCAACTATATCAGGGAGAGAACAAGTTAATCATTTAAATAAATGTACGGAAACGAAGCAAGAAATAAGGGTGGAAGGGACAACCGATGCAACGAGTATTAATTGCAACTGGAAAAAGGGAGAAATGGGTAGGGGAAGGAAATTTAGCGTTCTAGACGACACCCAGTGTATCTGCTATCCTTATAGAGAAATGTAGAGGGGATCTTTATACCGCGTTTAGCATTGCATTTCTCCACAAAGGTTGGCTTACAAAGGCTTGCGGTCGGGCTTTCTTTATTATTTCCCTATCCACCAACTTGGGCCTCAACCGGTAGCTCTGTAGTTGGAACCCCTGAAAACCGTTTCAGATGCAGGGCCACCTCTGGTCAATTTGAGAACATATTGGCCTTAATTTCCAATACGTCAAAATTTCAATATTGTCCGTTTCAACAAAAAATTATGTCTGTTTACATTTTAACGTTGTAAGAAAGAAATAAAACTTTTATAGGCATGAGCGGCGAGGATTTTTTCTTGTAAAATTATAGCCGGAAGTACCGATCCATGTGTTGTTCACTACGGGGAACTAGTTCTTTCTTATATGCAAAGTAAGTGAGAACCGAACCGTCAATCTAATAGCGAACAATGCAAGTTAAGGGGAGTTGATTTTCTCATGAGAGTTTCTTGAAAGATGCCTTTTTATGTTGAGACACGTGTCACTTCATTTGAACTTTTAGTAAAATTTCTGCAAAGTTTGAAACATGCGCAATTTAACATGGGAGTCTATGGCACTCTGAATTAGTGGTGTTATACCAAAAATAGTACAAATGACTAAGTTACTGTGAATTTAAATTCTGCATATGCACATTTCGACAACTTATGTCTCATGAGTGCAGGTGCGACATTTTTGGATATTTTTTTCTCTTTCATAAAGATATTGATAGAGAAATGCGTATAGTAAGTTCTCACTGCACAACAACCATGCATACTGTTCCACTCCAACAATGTGACAGAGGTGACCTACATAATTTCTTTGCGTACAGTGAAAAAATCATTCTTGGTTGCAGTTTGCATTATTTTCAAAGAAACCTAAATAAAGAAAGAATACACTGTTTCACTACTGAAATACATTTGAATTTATGAAAATGGGATAAACGTGTTCAAATAAGACTCTGTCAGCAGTAGTAAAATTAATCAAACTAACTGGCAGCCTTTTAGAATATCCACTTTTACATCGCTATCGTTTTTGAAAATTTAAAAGTGGAAATTATCTGGATAAAATATTACTATCATCGTTAAAAAAAAAAAACAACTCCAATCGATGCTTAAAAACGTTATTAATTTCAAATAAAAAATGCAGTTCATTCATGCATATCTTGTTTGTTGAACACCAATGCGCCACCTGACCAACAATTATTTTCCCGGGTACAGTGATCCTATAGGGTGATGAGCGGACCAACTATTTCAAGAAAAAGTTTTGATGACTGTAATCTTGCTTAGGTATATTAAAAAAGACAATGTGTTTGGCCGCTTGGAATAGATGTGTTTACTGAAAAACCCGTATTAACAATAGAGGGATATGGAGTAAATGCAAATTAGACAAAGTCTCTACAAATACATGGTAATAATAAGCAATGGAACAATGCTTTTATTGTTGTTCTTCATCTTGAAGACACCATAAGGCCTTCAACAATGAATTCTACTCATAACTCATATCAAGTTCAAGACGGCCTCTAGCACCGGTTTGAGCGGAATTCATTGCTAATTGTCGAGCAGCGCTACATCCATGCTTTTTGACCTAATGATCCATCGATGCGGGATCGTCAACAAACATAAACTTAACTGGCAAAGTGTTCTTACAATCGCTGTCATCCATTACCCGACAAAAAGACGATAGAGGACGATCACAACATTTAAACTACCACAGGGCACTCATCGAACAAAATTGTAAAAAAAACTTGGCATAATAAAATCATGAGATGTGGTCAGAATACAATATTAGATTACAAAAAATAAAAAAATGCCAAAATGTGAAAGTGTGATTGCGTATCCATATGAGAGATTATCTTAAGAACAAGTACACCATAATTGAAATGTATATAGAGCATACATCTCTCTCATGTCTTTTCCAACAGATTTGTCCCAAAATATTAAAGCTGTGTTTAATATTTCCTAATGTAGTAAATACTCGAGTTTTCGTTCTTTGGTTTGGATATGAATAACAGTTGTACAATTTGGCCTTAATGTTTAACATGAATAAACACAGGATTTTGCCTTGATAATCGATTGCATGTGTCATAAATCTAGCTATATTTGGTGGGATCTATCAGAATGCTTTTATAACAATCTATCATAGTACACCGATATTTCCGTTATGTTTTCTGAGGCTTCATGTAGTTCATAATGGGAACTAATCCTTAATTGCCTCTTGTCCTATCTTACAAGATTATACCATTAAGCGAACCGAATCAGCTCTAATTACTCAAGTACACTAGTCATTTAATGGGAAATAACATAATCGTATCTCTCATCGAAAAGCAGTCTCCCTAATGGAACAAGAATGTTATCTGAATAAACAGAAGAATTGTCTTCATTCGTATTCTAAGCACAGAGAACATAAAAACATCACTTGTGTTCTATAAATTAATGTTGTTGACAACATAGCGTTAAAGTGTTTGGTTAATTATATAAAAAAACTAAACATAACATGAAAAAGGAATAAAAGCGTACGTCATCAACTTGTTGCTTTCTAGTACTTTGCTAGTTCCCATCACTAATTTGTTAATTCTATTCTGACCATTACAAATCCGTCCACAGTTTTGTTAGATATTGCTGGATAAATATGTTTGACGACATTTTAATAGTTTTAAACTACACGTTAAGAAGAGAGGCAATCTTAACTATATTTGGTGTATTTCTTTTTATTTTATCCAAGACGAATTTTATTCTTTTTAAGTAATATTTCAATGATAAAATTGGCCACAGTCCTATTTGAAACATATATATTATGATATAGCAGAAAAGTTTGAAATTTGGATTCAAAACTTTTAAGACACCGAATGTCCTATCATTAAAACTCATAGATGATTCATGCATAAACACCGAGTCTCGGTGAAATATCTGCCCCATCTTCGGGATAATAGCCTCCTTCAAATAGAATATACTGTTATGTGCTAAATGAAAATGCTACATGCAGGAAAAGATGTTGTAAACGAATATAAAGTATGTACAGATATTTGAAATCGGGATAAATACAAGTGCCCTCATGGTCCTACAGATCAAACATGAGGGCCTAAAAGGTCTTAGTGGTAAGGGCATACGATACAGTATAGATCCCATATTGATTTTTTCGTGAAAATCCGATATATTGTAAATTTTGATATGAGGATTCCAAATATGAAAAGAAAAAAATACATTCATGACTTACTTTTTGAGATATTTATCGTTGAAAATCTCTAATTTTGGGGTAAAACCAAATATTTTGCATTTTTCATGGACATTTTTAAATTGTTGTAATTTTCAAAGTACTTGGGTTATTTTATTTCTGTTTTTTTTATCTGTGTTGCTCATTTTATAGCCTTTAAATGGGAATATGATAAAACATATTAACAACTTCCGATAAATCCCTTATTTGGTGTTTTTGTATATGTAATGCTAGATTATAGCTGTATTGATGGGTTGAAATCTAGATATAAAAAAAATTGACTATTGATTTTTCCTTCATAATTTGGCAAATGGTTCTCTCGGTAACCTTAAGCTTCTTCTGAAAGCCAATGAGAAAATAGGGGGTCCATGTGCTAGTTTTTAAGATATTTGAGAAAAACTGTAAAAAAATTACCACAAAATAACATTTTGGCGGTAAATGACGTTGCGTTGTATTTCTCTCGGTATAACGTCAGTCATCTTTACACGCCGATTTTTTTCTTCGTTCTATTTGCATTAGTTTATCAGGTTGTAGAGTATCGCAAGTTAGTGTCACAGATTTTTGTTTATGGTTAGAATGTCGCACGACACAATTTTTTTTGTCAATTCCAATATGGTGCATGACGATAAATGTATATTTGAAAGTGTGGTCTATCTCCGTGTGACCTATACATACGACGATGCATGTCCATGTATGTAAATTCAGTTGTTTATCTAATTAAATAACAATCGGTCAGTAATATACAGGTACCAGTTCACGGTAGAATGTCGTTGGATGAGGAGGATGAGTTCCGAGCATCTTCGCTAGCCAAGGGTTACGATAAGCTCCTCGAGAGGAACGGATCGTATCCCTTGGGTAGCGAATTAAGATGAGTTCCGAGTGACTCGTGTCGGAACATCTATCAAAGCCATAGGCATAATGTTTGTTTGCAGTTTGTCTGCTAGGAAAATTTGTCTCCTACGCACGAGGGGTTTCCCCAGTTCCATTTTTTTTTATTCAAGTCTTACAGGACGGAAAATTAAGACAATGAGGTAATAACCTGAATTGCTGTAATGAAAGGACCAAATAAGTAAATACCGAAGTTACTGTAAATTTAATTTCTGCATATGCGCATTTCGACAACTTATGTCTCTTCAGTGCAGATAAAATCTAAACGTTTGGAAGACCGTAAAATCAAAGATGTTTAAAAACTGATAGAGAACAAATAACCAATATAAAACAAAAGAAAGAAAATGAAAACATACATTTTATCCTAGAAAGGACAGAAGATAGACCGGGAAATTTACCAACTGCATATATATATATGTATATCTCGGAAATCAGATCAATCCTGATGTATTTACATGGTAAAGTGGTGACTTAATCGCTACACCTTCACAGCGCTGCTTGTTCAAATACACAGCCAATCAATTACGTTGCGTCAGTACATTTCAATGTTTTACTGAACCCCCACCATATATGACTTTAAAATTTTACTTTTGTGAATACAAAAATAATAAGTTAAACTTTTACATTGTATATCATTAATCTAATAGATGTGTTGTGAGCAAGATAGCGGATGTTGCATATATAACAGTGATGCATTTACTGGCGTGGTTTACGTTTCAAACTTATATTGTTCTTTTCCCGCGAATTCACGACCATGTTTTGAGCAACGTCACGAAAATCGGGAAAGAATTCACGACCATGTTTTGAGCAACGTCACGAAAATCGGGAAAACGTTACAGCTCCGCGTAACAACGTTATTATCTCCCCTGTAAATGTATCGTATGCCCTTAAAGCATTGGTGATGTCTGCGGGCACTAAATTCCAGTCTAGAATAATCCGAGGAAAGTCGTGTCGGCATCTAAACGTGATCTTGGAATTCGGTATGATCTTTCGGTTATGCTACGTATTAGTTGTTAGGTCGATTTCTTCTTCTGATGGCAACCATTTCTCTATCTATTTTATACAACATGACTAATCCTGCCTCTTTTCTTCTTTGTTGTATGCTTTCCAGCTCAGTTTGTTGATAGGTCTAGTAGAGGTATTTGATGCCCCCACTCGTGAGTGGGTAGTATATTGGAATACGCTTGTCCGTCCGTCCTTCCGTCCGAAGTTTGTCAATTTCTCAGCTACTACTGGGCCGATTTATTTTAAACTTAGTATTTGACTTTATAAATAGGGGGAATGTGTCGTCTGCCATTTTTGTCACATTATGAAATCAACTTCCTGTTATGCGGGACTTAACCATTTTTCCCTATATTGAACATAGTGAAAATTTTCGTCGTACTTTTCTCAGCTACTGCTGGGCCGATTTATTTCAAATTTGGTATTTGACTATATATACATTTTAAGGGGGAATGCATCGTTTGCCATTTTGGTCACCTTATGATATCAACATCCCGTTTGACGGGACTTAGCCATGTTTCCCTTTATTGAACATAGTGAAAATTTTCGTTGCACTTTTCTCAGCTACTGCTGGGCCGATATATTTCAAATCTGGTATTTTACTTTATATACATGTACAGTATAGGGGGAATGTGTCATCTGCCATTTTAGTCACCTTATGATATCAACTTCCTGCTTGACGGGACTTAGCCACGTTTCCCTTTATTGAACATAGTGAAAATTTTCGTCGCACTTTTCTCAGCTACTCCTGGGCCGATTTATTTCAAATTTGTTATTTAACTTTATATACATGTATAGGGGGAATGCGTCGTCTGCTATTCACCTTATGATTTCAATTTCCTGTTTGGCAATTTTTACCTTTATTGAACATAGTGAAAATTTTCGTGTCGCACTTTTCTCAGCTACTGCTTGGCCGATTTATTTCAAATTTGGTATTTGACTTTATATATGAGGAATGTGTCATCTGCCATTTTGGTCACCTTATGATATCAACTTCCTGTTTGGCGGGACTTTTTTTCCGTTTATTGAACATAGTGAAAAATTTCGTCACACTCAGCTACTTCTGGGCCGATTTATTTCAACGAGTGGGGGTATACCTAGCACAACACTTGCAAACTCATGTTGTTCCTGTTTGTTACATATCTCGAAGTTCTTCACTGTGACTGTTCTATCCGGTTGACCCGGCACCTAAATCGGTTTTCATGGGCTCCGGCTACAGAGCTGTCGGGCACATCCCAAGTTGATAGATAGAGGAATTCCCTGTCTTAGCGGGGTAGTCAGGTCATAATATGGAAAGCATGACCGCGAACCATTGTAGGCAAATCGTGTGGAGATACAACACGCTCCATGCAGTATAAAGACCCTTTCTATATTGTCTAAAGTGAGCAAATTCATTGGGACTCGTATAGAAGGCTAAATTTCCTGGTCCCTATCCATTTCTCCCCCTTCCAGAGGCATTCAAAACTCGCTGTCGCTGTTGTCCCTTCCACCTACATGGACGTTTCTTACTACTTTACCTTATATTATAATGAATTGATTAACTTATTCTCGTCCTGGTATAGCTGAAATATTGCTCATTGGACGTTAAAATCTAACTAAGCAATCAATCAAGCTATCTGGTTGATGGCGTCTTAGGTATACGAGTTCTAGACAGTTGCATACTGTCACTACGGTCTGACTATACAAGAGCATGATTGTGACTTTATCTTCGTAGATTTTACCTTTTAAGTTTTTGCGAAGAAAGTGTTTTGTTCGCCTTATGCAATGTATGTGATTGTCAAATTTAGGTTTTATTTGGATTTTTTAGCCTTGCTTCTCTGATGGTGTTACTTCTTCCAATGTATGGTCAAAGAGATGGTAATTCTTATCTATAGGTTTCATTTGTTGGCTCGACTCTGAGGATGTTGCATGCTTGTTAGGATGGAATTTGTTTATACCATAGGTCTGCCCATGTCTATTTGATCAAGGTATTTTGGCACCATTTGTCAGGAATTTTTTACACAATAGGTCTGCGCATCTCATTTGATCCAGGTCTTCTTGGGGTATAATGGTACCATTTTTTTATGCTATAGTCAAGTAGGCAACTGTATCATCTGCGAATAATCTGACTGTGAACTGTACGTTTTTCTTGTAGGTTGTTTATATAGTATCCACATTGAAAATGTAGTAGAAGGAACACTGATCAGACAATCACGATTTAGATAAAGATAGAAACGTCAAAGACACAAGTTATCTCGACATATAAAATTTCGCTCAGTTGTTGCAATAAGAATAAGAAAAATCAAATCTTCTAGCAATTTATACGTAAACACAATTTACCTGTTTTAAATGATAAATGAAAAGAAACATTGCATCTTTTATCAGGCATAATGTGCTCCTGAGTTATAATATGCATGAAATCTTTTTCATTGTAAAATTTATTCATTGCTTTAAATTAAATCATTTTGTTTACTGCAAAGCGATTCTTAATGCAACATTAACGATACCATGGCTAAGAACCGTATAATGTAATTTTGAAGTAAAGTTTAATGAAACATATATCACAAACAACATACTATAGGATATCGAAAACCCATTTCCCATGCTATAATCTTAATCTAAGAGTCGCCTTTTTCTTAATGATTACAGATGAAATTGTATTGGTGAATAAGGAAATCAAATGAGGACTTAACCAATCTGTATATTACAGAGACACGTCGGATTAATTCTCTCTGACAAGTAAAGAAATTCTCGATTCATTAGACTATTGCCATCTGTATTTGTGCTATGTTTCCTATCAGACAAGACTTATTGAATTACAAGCAAATAATAATAGTTTGATTTTGATTAATCTTCATTTGCGATTTAAAACGAAAGAGGGAGCTTCAATTAGTATTTTACGCGACAATGATTAGTGTAAATCTAAGCCTTGTTTTTCAATACCACATGTTTTTGTTTTGTTTTATATCTACTGTTTTGGTGACATTAATATTCTTTAAAATAACGGCAGTAGAATGCAGGGAAAATAATTCATATTTTATCGCATTGTATCCCCCTCTTGCAGAGCTCTGTCTTTAGCTGGGTTTGACAATTTTATTTAGAAAATATTGGTAAATTGTTCTCTACAGCTTATACACATATTGGTTTATCGATTTCAAAATGTTTAGATTTTATCTTCACTGAAAAGGCATAAGTTGTCGAAATGGTCATATGCAGTAACCATATATTCACAATAATTTCGGTATTTTGTATTTTGTATCAACCAAGGACGTATATTTAAACATATTCTAAATATACGTCCTTGTATCAACAAACAAATCCGGACTGGACCGAGAACAGGCATTTTGTAAAGGTTGCAATGTCTTAAATCTATAAATTTGATAATACGACTCCCTTGCTAAGCTGTGTCTTGAGCTAGCGTTACTATAAGGCTTTTAATTAATTTATGCTGCCCTATATTTTAGAAAAAAATGAGATTTTTCCGAAGTTTCGACTTTATCTGTACGGAGGAGACATGATTATAAATTTTCATCAACATACCGAAAATTTATCATTATATCATTTTTCCAAGCTACTTCTTAATTCAATGTTAAATGATAAAAAAACCAGAATAATGTAGTTACTTCCGTCAAATTGACAACTTGTTTATAATTATTATTCTAAAACGACTGGAGGACACAAATGAAAAAAAAAATGTATTTTATAGTCCCTGATCTTTGTTATTTCATTTTTAGGAGATTATTACCATAGTACTTGGTATGGGCAAAGCTCATTGTTGAAGGCCACATGGTGACATCAAGATGAAGATCAACAATAAAAGCGTTGTTCCATTGCTTTTTACCATGTATTTGTAGAGACTTTGTCTCATGTGCATTTACTCCATATCCCTTCATTGTTTATTTTAGACAGGAGTTTGTCTCTCCTGCAGTGTGGAGTCCGTAAAAAGATTCCCCCTGCGAGAGATGTACATGTATGCTCTATATACATTTCAGGTATGGTGAATTTGTGCTTGAGAGAATTTCTCATATACATGCACTATCACATTTTCAAATTTTGGCATTCTGTTTTTGTAATTTCAAAATGTGATCTGACCACCTGTTGATATTGCCCACATCTCACCAAGTTTTTAGCCGAGTTGCGACGAAGTCGAACTCGGCTTATAATTTGATGAATAGGCGTCTGGGCGTCCGGGCGTCAACTTTTGGTTTCTGCATGATATCTTGAGAACCACATGTCATATCCAAATGAAACTTTGCACAGACATGAGTTATCATTAGAGAAAGATCCCTATTGATTTTGAGGTTTGTGGGACAAAGGTCAAGGTCACAACTTCTGAAAATAGAACAAAAATTTGACTTATTCGTTTCAACACAGTATCTCCAGAACCACATTACACATCCAAATGAAACTTGGCATAGACATGAGTTATGATCAGAGGAAGAAACCTATCGATTTTGTGGTTTGTGCGACAAAGGTCAAGGTCACAACTACAAGAAATGTAACAAAAATTAAACATTTCAATAAAGCCTAAAATCACGGGTTTGGTATTATTTGATAACAAAAATAACTAAAAAAAGTTTTAATGTTCATACAAAAGTAGTTTTTATATTGCTTTAAGATGTAAATTCATTTCAAAGTTCTAATTATATTCACCAGCACAATTTTTTGGATGACAATAATGAAAAAAAAAGATATATTGAAAAGTCAAAATAAAAAAAAGAGAGGTAATTAATTTAATCTGAAGAAGTATTCAATATTACTAAAAGTCCATTGCAATGTCCAGTAGAAATAAAATCTTAGATGAAAAAAATACATTTGTGTATTCTGATTTTTTTTGAAAATCATTGATTTCAGCTAAACGTATTACCTGAATTATAAGGGGAACCCCTGCTCAATTTTTTTAAATGGTGGTCTGAAATGGGTTGTACTGGATAGTGGCGCTTTCAGTTGCCATGGAAACAAACCAGAACACTGAATCTTTAAAAAATAAGTGTTCTGCTAATTATTTCTGTAGCATTATAAATTAGATTATAAGAGGAACCCTGCCAAATTTTTTTATGAAAAAAAGGGGGGCTCGGAATGTTTTGATTTCAGCAATACATATTACCTAGATTATAAGGGGAACCCCTGCCCAAATTTTTTTTGAATGGTGGTCTGAAATGGGTTGTAATGGATAGTGGAGCTTTCAGTTACCATGGAAACCAAACCAGAACACTGAATCTTTGAAAAAAAAAAATCTGCTTCATATATTTCTTCACAATTTCAGAAATATGTATAAACTAGATTATAAGGGGAACTCCTGCCTTTTTTTTAAAGGGGGCTTGGAATGTTTTGCTTTCAGCAATATCTTATGTAACCTGGATTATAAGGGGAACCCCTGCCCCAATTTTTTTTGAGAGGTGGTCTTAAATGAGTTGCAATGGATAGTGGAGCATATACCGAACTAGAAACGGAATTTTTTTAGAAAAATAGGCATTCTGATACATACTTATACAATTTCAGCAATAATAAAAAAAAATCATTTTTAGGGGAACCCTTGCCCAATTTTTTTTTTTGAAAGGGACTTGGAATGTTTTGTCTTCATGCAGTTATCAGCAGTATGTATTACCTAGATTATAACCTCTGTCAAATTTTTAGTCAAGTTAGGACAAAGTCAAACATCCTCAAAAGTTCCATTATAAAAATCTCTGATTGAAATAAAAGAATTTATATGCTTATATGCAACTATTTGCCTATCCGATGATGTACTTGTGAAAATAAATGTTCGCAACTCGGCTTTCGCACCTTTGGTGCGTTTTCTGATTTTCTCACAACTGACTTGATGAGTGCCCTGTGTTTGTCTATATGTTGTGATTGTCCACCAGCTAGGGATACTGGTGCTTTTGTCGGGCAACGGATGACTGTGATTGTAAGAACACTTTGCCAGTTTCCTCAATGTTTGTTGACAATCCCGCAGCCATGGCCAGAATAAACATGGATGTAGCGTTGCTCGACATCTAGCAATGAATTTCACGCAAACCGGTGCTAGAAGCCGTCTTGAACTTACTTTTAGGTATGGGCAAAACACATTGTTGAAGGCCTCATGGTGACTTCAAAATGAAGAACTACAATAAAAGCGTTGTTCCATTTCATTTTACCATGTATTTGTAGAAACTTTGTCTCATGTGCATTTACTCCATATCCCATCATTGTTAATTTTAGACAGGAGTTTGTCTCTCCTGCAGTGTGGAGTCCGTAAAAAACAACGGCAGTAGAATACCGAAGGAACAAAGCACAAGATTACACAAATCAAAGTCCAGAGACAAGGCAAAAGCAAGAACACCAAAAGACGGAAGACCAAAGACACCACATGCCTACAAAACACTCGAACGTTACATATACAACACAAAAAACTAAAGCACTAACAGTGTGAACTCTCAATAAACAAGTGTGACATCAGGTGCCCCGGAAGGGTAAGCATGTCCTGCTCTGTGCACAGCACCCGTCACACTGTCAGTGGGTCAAATCTAGCTGAAAATGTCAGTTTTTATTTGTGACACTGACATTTCATATCTATCTATGATGTCGTGGTGACGGCCATAGAATTTCTGAAGGGACGAAAGTAACAAAGGCTGAACATATCCCTGACTCAGCAGTTTTTGTGACAGTGCCTTTGCTCTTTCCACAAAGTCACTGTATGTACTGCACGCTCTACAGTAACGAATTAATTGTGAAATATATACTCCATATGCTGGGGATGCAGGTATATTGCTGCAGAGAAAGGGAAAGTTCACAATTGGAAAG
>MJUU01021350.1:103051-118870 GCA_002080025.1 Modiolus philippinarum | reverse complement strand
TTCCTGAAACTCTCAAAGACCCATTATTTTTGGGAATTTTACCTAGCAACCATATCTTTTTTGATGCCTTTTAGATTTAATAATCATTTTCAATGGTCAGATTGCAAAAAAACTTTTATTCTAATTTTGGTATAGTTCTTGAAACTCTCAAAGACCCACTATTTTGTGGAATTCTACCTAGCAACCATATCTTTTTCAATTATTTAGAGTTATAAGGATGAATTTCAACTGTCAGGTTGCAAGAATCTTTGATTCTAATTGTGGTAAATTTCCTGAAACTCTCAAAGAACTACTATTTTTTGATATTCTACCTAGCAACCATATCTTTTTCAATTCCTTACAGTACTGAAGATCATTTTCAATAATCAGAGTGCAAAAGACTGATTCTAATTTTGGTAAATTTTCTGAAACTCTCAAAGACCGATTTCTTTTTGGAATTTTACCTAGCAACCATATCTTTTTTGGTGTTTTACAGTTACGATGATTAATTTAGTTTCAAAAACACTATTCTTTTTTTACAAGGGGAGAGGGTCCAAAAAGGGGTAGCGGGGGAATCGCAATCTTTGATTGGCTGTTTTTCATTTGAATATTTGTTTAGGATTTATTTAAGTCTTTGTGTTCCTTGAAAACTGCTCGTATGTCGTTTGAATATATGATATAATATATTTATGAAAATAAATTTATGCTATTTAACTGAAGTTAGCAGTGTGTGACTTGAAGGGAAAATTCTCGCCACAGTTTTTTTTTTCGATATTCCCAGCCTTAATGCATTGGAATAGGACTACAACTTTTCACATGCTTATCCATTTTTCAATGCTTATTTGAACATCTTCAAACAGCATCATTCAAAATAATTCTGGAACCATATTCTACAAAAAATAGTAAATCTTACTTAATGATACTTTTACAAGTAGTTCAACATTAATTTAGAAATTAACGAAGTAATGACTTTGAAGACGGGTATATTCGAATTAGGATGTCAATATAAACGATATCACAAAAGTCAGCGCTCCGAATTAACTGTTTAATAACTAAATACCGAACGATTTTTTAAACACAAGTTTGGTTTGTGTCTGCGCAATATTGGTTCCGACAGTAAATCGTGGATTTTACCCCCTCAAAATTCTGTCGTCATCTAATCAAAATAAGCGTTAAGACATAAGTGCATTAGAATAAATGTTTTCAATCTAAATGGCTTCTTTAACTACTTTTACATCAGTAGTAGTAATAGAGTTCATGCAAATGAAATTCGTAATATAATAATTGTAGAAAGAGTGGAGGTATAGTATATACAGCTAAAAACAGAACTGTATTTTCGGTGTTACCTTATGCTTATCTGGCTTATTACTTTCGTAGGAATGACTTTACTGAACTAAACTGCACTTCACCTCTGGTATTTATTCAATTGCTTTAGTTTTGTCACCATGAGACGACATTGCAATAAATATTATACTTGGAAATTAAGACGTCTCGGAGTTTTTGTTATCTTAGATGAATATTTCATATTAACGTGTTATAAAGTCAATCAAATCTTCATATATCTGTCTGGTCTGAAATGTCAGTTATAGTATCAAGCAAATTTATCCATGCATTCATATTCATGTAGGAAATAAAATGTTAAGGACGTTTTGATAAAGACAATCGTGAACATGTGAATGTGGTGGTGAAAATGTCATGAAACATAAACATCATTCTGCATATGAATGCAACTGCAAACATGTGTAAACTGAAGAAAAGATTTAAATTTATCTTAGTCAGAGGAAAAAGTGCACACTGTGTAAATTACTGTTCCTGTCTATGAAACGGATGATAGAGTCTGGCAACCTGAATGGACTCGTTACATAAACCATACTTAATTATAAAATTGATATTTTTTTGTCGTGTCTTCTTTAAGTTTTGTCTTTTATAGAAGAACTTTGATTATGCTTGATACAATATTAAATTTATATATCATTCTTCACATTGCCAAGGTGTTATAAAACTTATTTTTAGAAAAATATGAAAGGATATGGAGTGATTGTACATATGACAAAAACGCACACGATACATAGAAAACTCCACAGGGCTTTTATTCCTGTCTACATCTGTCTACTGTCCTGTCTAGAAGTCTACCTTGGTATCTCTCCAAAAAAGCTCGAAATTAAGAATACTACATATACTTCCACATCGGCCTCGTTCCTTGATCATTATTTTGAAATCGACAATAGAGGTACCCTACAAACTAGACTGTATGACAAACACGATGACTTAACCTTTCCAATAGTCAACTACCTTTTTTATAGCAATATTCCCAAGGCACCTGCATATGGAGTTTACATCTCCCAACTCATTCGCTACTCAAGGGCATGTGTTCGATATAATGACTACCTTGATAAAGCTCAGATGCTTACAAATACATTTGTAGGCTACTAAAGCAAGGGTATGTTACCTAAACTTGAGGTCATCACTACAGAAGTTTTAAGGTCGACATTACGATCTTGTAGACAGCTATGAGATATCTGTTTCCCAGATGACAATAGATCTATCTCTTTGCCACTAAAGTTTGTTTTCCGCTACCGGATCCGACTTTACTACTTGCATGTTCAACACGGCGGTTGTTTTATAAGAAGCAGGAGATTCTAACTCTAGCGTTGGACCTGATCTCACTCATGGCTTTTTATTTTGGGTACGTGTTGTTCATTTTGGTATATATATGTGTGTCTTCATTGTTCTTCTCTGTGCCGTGCTCATGTTATTTCTTTGTTTCTTTGTTTTTCCGATCTTGCCATTGTCCTTGGATTGTTCATTTTAAAAAGACGGCTCTCCCTTACTTTTTTCTTTATTTGTATTGTCAGCCTTCACAAAGCGTGATTCTAGAAACCAAATAAACAGTAACTTTGGTGTTTATAATTTATTACTACTGGGCAGATGCCAGTGCTGGTGGACTGTTAGTCCCCGAGGGAATTCACCATCCGAGTAGTCAGTACTTCAATGCTGGCCCGAAAACCAATTTACTTTTGAAATATGTAATATCTAAATTTAACAAACTTTTGTTTAAAAATAACTGAAATGAGTATCTCCCTCGTGCATAGCTCTTTCTTCAGCTGAATTTTGGCTAATCTGTTTAGGTTCAACGGATTAATTGTTCTATATCTGCTTCTACACGTATTTTGGTTTATAGACTTCCAAGTGTTTTGATGTGATCTGTACTGAAGAGACATAAGTTGTCGAAATGCGCATTTGCAGAAACCAAATAAATAGTAAGGTAGTTTTTTGGGTTGTATATGTAGTGTTTGTGTGTAAGTGGGCATGTAGTGTTTTTGGTCCTCCGTCTTCTGGTGTTCTTGCTTTTGCCTTGTCTCTGGACTTTGATTTATGTAATCTTGTGCTTTGTTCCTTCGGTATTCTACTGCCGTTGTTCCCATTGGTCAACCTCAAGATCATTTTACTTTTACATTGTTGACCTGGTGTATTACATTTATTAATTATTAGAATTTAAGGTCAAGTGAGCAGTATGTCAGCTATATCAGGACGAGAACAAGTTCATCATGATATAAAATAATATGTAAAAGAAGACAATAAAAGGTTGGAAAAGATAACTGGGGCAAGGAGGTTAGATT
Source organism: Modiolus philippinarum (assembly GCA_002080025.1). Classification (NCBI taxonomy): domain Eukaryota; kingdom Metazoa; phylum Mollusca; class Bivalvia; order Mytilida; family Modiolidae; genus Modiolus; species Modiolus philippinarum. The sequence continues at coordinate 115,271 of MJUU01021350.1, read as the reverse complement.
GAAAGAAATGGGTAGGGGCAGGAGATTTAGCCTTCTATACAACCCCCCCCCCCCAAAATGAGTCTGATCTTGAAAGAGCATTTTCCCTATTTACCACCTGGGGCATCTATGTAGCTTGGGTCCCTGAAAACCGATTTAGGTGCTGTGTACCTGGTGTAAAGGTCTTACATATGTATTAGCCCCCTCAGAGTCTTCTGCATATGTTTTATTGTGTCAAATCCAAAATAAAAATTTAGTCCCTTGTTTTTAGACTTTGTCGACCACATTTATCCGCAAGAGCTGAAACTAAATAATGCAAACAATGATTCTAAATAGAGCTCATTTCCCGGTCTAACTATCATCGTTTACTCCGATAAAATTAAAACTAAATTTTATGATAAAATGGATCATTTTAATTTCACTATTACGAATATTCTTTTTCTCGACGGCGACGTTCCTGTAGCTATATCATACGGGATGTATATATCACAATAAATATGATTCGTACGCGTTTGTTCTACTCTTGACGATTTAAATGAACGTAACCTTACTATCACACCCAAACTTTTTTACTACAAGGTTACAGATTTCATAATTTGTTGAATAGTTTTAAGAAGTTTTACAGAAGATGTGAACATTTGATATTTAAATATGGTGTTGCTCCCACACAGCTTATTACTTTGGGCCTTTCTCACCCTCGCTTTTACGGAAATGGTGCTAAAATGTCAAAAACTGAAGAAAAAAAAATCCAGCAAAACTGGACGTAACTTACATTCTTATAGGTTATAGGGGATATTGACAGGATATTCTAAATGATTCCGAAAAATTGGCTTTGGAATCCAAAGACCTGAATATTTTACAGGTATACTGACCTCTCAGCTTTCGATGTCTACTGAAATCCATGATGTTTCTTTGCCAAACTCTTGGGGAAGGTTTGAATTTGATTTTCTTTCGCAGTGCCACATTGTTTTACCAGCAGACAAAGCTCCTTGAGCTGGCGGTCAGTTTAGCGGCAAGCAATCTTTGACCCATCTTTCTAAATTATTTTTTGTCTTATTCTTTCTTTCTCAAAATAGTCGTATAAGAATCAGTAGTATACCTGTTATTGAGTTTTATGTTTAAGTTATTATACTATAGGGAAACAGGAGAAAAGGGAGGATTGGGTACGCTGTCTTCGTTTGTCTTTTTATTGTTTTTCTTGTGCAGTTCCCTAGTAGATTGTGGTATTTGATTGTAATTTTCGGCCATTGTAAGTGTCTCCTGTTATCTTTGCTATATTAATATAAATGTCTAGATTAAATTTTATGTCGAAGTTTTTCTGTGGTGATTATGCAACTTGTGTTTTTGAAAGCAATTACTGTTTCATCTTCTACTACTTTGGCTGGCAATTATTCATTGTCTTCACCAATCTTTGTGAAGAACTCATTTTTATACCCTCGCAAACAAAGTTTGGGGGGTATATAGAAATCACCCTGTCTGTCTGTCCGTCTGGTCACACTTCTTGTTAGCATTACTCCTCTTAAACCACATAAAAGATTTTGATGAAACTTTTACATAAAGAAAGGACACTATATGGAGATGTGCATTAAGGAATATGATTATTGGCCGAAACCAGAAAGGGGAGATAATTTGACTTTGACTTTTCGTAGATTACCTATGTATGGGTTACCTCGTAAGCGCAACTTCTCTTATACCAGCCAAAGGATTTTGATGAAACTTAACACATAGGAAGGACATTATAGGGAGATGTGCATGAAGGAATATAATTATTATTTGAAACCAGGAAGGGGAGATAGTTTGACTTTGACTTTTCGTAGATTCCTTATGTATGGGTTACCTCGTAAGAGCAATTCCTCCTAAACCACTTATAGGATTTTGATGCAACTTTACACAAAGGAAGGACACTATATTGAGATGTGCATGACTGTGCATGAATATAAATATTGTCGGAAACCAGGAAGAGGAAGTAATTTAACTTGGACTTTCGTTAATTCCTTTTGCAATGATTTTTGGACAATTTTTCAAAGAAATATGTCAAGGCATAGATATTGTGAAATTAAGCTTGGTGAGAGAAACACTTTTTTTCATTGTATTCCTCTTGAAAAGTTGTTTTCAAAGTGTTGTAATGAAATTTCTCTAACGTTTATGATTTTTGTGTAAAATATCAAAGAGGTAAAAAAAAAGTGAATTTTATTTTTGTCTGATTTTGAGGGTATTTTCATTGGCACCCTAACGAAAGTTCTTTCTTGAAGATTATATCATGGTGTCCATTACTTGTATTGTGTCAACACCTGTATTGTGTCCATACCCACCTAAATTTTCATTTATTACATGGATTCATGGTTCAATGAGCGGGGTGTATAGTTGGCTGCTATTCGGCGACAGCTCTTGTTTATAAATATTTGTCCTTATGGCCTTGTGTGTCTAATTTCTAGGAAAAAGTTGGTTTATCATTTGTAAACTTTTCTGCATGTTTCATCATATCTTAACCTATTATACTGTAATGCAGGTAATTCTAGATATCTTACATAGCTTAGATGTTGGATTTTTGGATGTCTTCTGTTCTTCTAGATTTCAGGGTGATATTAAAATCGATCAGGTCAGTTCCCGGATCTCAAGTAGTCATCTTACCTCTCTGTAATGTAGGAATAGATTTCTAAAAAAGTAGTAATTGTCAGAAAGCTAATACTTCTGAGTTCCTCTAAATGATAAAGAGAAAAACGCATGGGAATAATTGTTATTTCAAGGGACGAAGTAACAGTATTTAGGTTGTGATCTATATCACAGCACCACTTCTACTTTTATAAGAATTACTTCAGTGCACGATGATATTGTTAGATCTTGGATTATGGATGCTATTTTACAGGATTTTCTATAGATATGAGGTCGTGTGTTCTGGTTTATAAACTTTTGATGATTTTGATCCCGATGCATTTTTTTTTATTTTCATCTGTGATTGGTTCATTAGTTAAGAGTTTAACGTCCAACAAGCAATAGTAGTATATCAGCTATATCAGGGCGAGAACAAGTTAATCAATTAAAAAAAATGTATGTAAAAGAAGAAAGAAATAAAGGAGGTAGCGACAACCGGGGCAACGACTTTTGATTGCTACTGGAAAAGGGGAGAAATGGGTAGGGGCAGGAAATTTAAACTTCTATACGACACCCAATGCGTCTGCTCTCTTTAGAGAAATATAGAAGGGGTCTTTATACTGCATGGAGTGTGGCGTTTCTCCACACAGTTTGGCAACAATGGTTCGCGGTCAGGCTTTCTGTATCATGACCTGACTACCGCGCATTCTCATATCCACCACCTGGGGACGCGCCCAGCAGGTCTGTAGCCAAAACCTTTGAAAATTTTCATCTGTGCGCTGAAAGTTTTTCTGGTATTGCTGAAAAAATAATGATTACATAGTGCTGTCTTATTTGACTAGAAACAAAGAATATCTAAATAAATCATTACCAAATTTGCGGATTTGGTTGGAAATGAGGCCTGATAGGACATATAGTAATAACCAATTTTCATATTTGTCTAGCATTTTTAACCACCATATGAATAGTATGGTTGTCCAGTAATGGTGTAGACTTGTATAAGCTGAGATTAATGGGTATCTTTGTACATTACCATGATGTCAGTTTTCAGCCCTTAGTAGTCACACATACGTAATTTATTTTCTTAAATTCTGACACCAAACATGTTGTGTTCCGCAGCTTGAAGACTCTTGACATCCCAGCTGGTCGATCATTGCAACACTTTCTGATTTGGTTGACTCGCTATTACAACTGCGTTTTAATTTTTGTGCACCTCATCCCGCCCATGGTTTTTTATTCAGTCCGTGTGGTTCCTTTTTGTATATGTGTGTGTCTTCATTTTTCCTTTCTGTCCCGTGATCATGTTATGTCTTTGTTTCTAACTCTTCATATCTTACATTTAGATCATATTGGTTATTTGTTCTCTATCAGTTTTTGAACATCTTTGATTTAATGGTCTTCCAAACATTTAGATTTTATCTGCACTGAAGAGACATAAGTTGATGAAATGCGCATATGCAGAAAATAAATTTACAGTAACTTCGGTATTTAGTTATTTAATAAATTGTCAGTCAACACGTTCCGTTTCTTTTGCTGTAATTTATTGTAAACCATTAATATGAAACCGTTCACTTGACAAACTAGCATCATTTTACACCAGCAATAAATACAGATTAATACATGGGCATTTCCGTATTGGCCTGGTTATCATCCCGACACACCCATATTGGCCCGAGACGAAGTCGAGGGACAATATGGGTCGAGGGATGATATCAGGTCAATATGGAAATGCACATGTATTAAACTTTTTATTACATACTTCCGACGTTTAGAAATGCCAGGCCGATATAGACCGAAAGTCGTTTATTTGCCCAGGCCAATATGGGCCGGAAGTCGTTTATTTTGTCTGAGATGCACGAGGAGCATAAAGCAACCTATTATTTGCCTGGGATGTGAAAATATGGACAGTTTACTTCCGGTCAAATTGATCATGCAAAAACGCTTTTATTTCTACTAAGTATGTAATGAAGAAAAATAAATTCCATGCAGAATACATGGAATGGATAAAAATAAATCCAATACTCTCGAGTTTCACATATCGAGTCTACCATTAGAACATTTGTAATAACATTCATGAATAAAGCGAGCCAATGCTGTACTAAATGTCTGTCAGACAACAACTGTTGTAGCCTTCAAGCTTGTTCTACCTGAAGTCATTAAAACTTTGGTATTCGTAGAGACTTGGTCTACCGTGCATTTACTCGATATCAGTTCATTGTTTATTTTTGTAAATTATTTAAAAACCGAGCCGATGCAGAGTGTCTGTTTTTGTGTTTCTATGTACCCTGTAACATATTGAAGCATTCTGTGTGTAGGTTTTACAACTTTTCATTACAACATAACTATCACCACTTGATATTTTTAGAGCAGTCCAATGTTTTATTTACAATAATCATAGGTTTGATTGATTGTTGCAGATTCTTCTTATCATTGCCTTCTTATTTTTCCTTTTTTTACTTTATTCAACCAATATTGTTATTGGTATCGTTTGATATTATTTAATCATATCAAAAATGTACTGACATTTTGATAATAGATAATGAGAATTATGTTTTGTGAACCTGATATTGAATTATTATCTTTTGTTACTTTTTTTATTCTAATCAACATTTCTTAATGTATATTGTACATTTTGTATCTATATTGCTGCTATATTGTATAATAATTGTTATGTTGGAAATTGTAGGGAGAGGGCTATAAATAATGTTGTTATAACTTGTACCCGATCCCTTTGCTTTATTTGCAATACAATTTTCATTCCAACTATCACAACATCATATCGGTTTGATTCAATAAATAGGTCCCCGCCTGACCTTGACGTTGTCAAATGGCGTGATGTTAATGATTTGTTGGTGTTTCTATATCGATAATTGACGGTCTCTTTGTAAAAAGATGATAAATGCAACATTTCTGTATGTTCAGTCCGTTTCCTTTCACATTTTATGACGATTTATTCACAAACACACGGTAGGGATAGATTTATTGAATCGGAAATTGAGTTTTCTAGCCTTCATATAGGCAGCATGTATATAATGAACTAATTTTGAAAAGAAACGCATTTGTCTCACACATGACAAAACAAACTTGTATTCATTTGTCTCACACATGACAAAACAAACTCGTATTTTTTTCTTATGTACTAAAAAGATCTATTTTCAATGAACATTGCCGTTTCAAAATTGTCAATAGAATTTGCTGCCAATCTCATCTCTGATCTGTTTGCATTACTATTATGGTATCCAGTAATAATGAAATCCCAATATATGAAGATTGACTAAGAATCAGCAAAATTTCGTAAACATTGCTTTCGGTACTTGTTAATCACTCATTGTCGTTCAAATTATCTATTATATAAAAAAACGCTATGCTAGTGGCAAAGGGTGCCAAAGTAATTTCTATAGCGCAAAGGATCTTTCCAAAAATTAAACGAAACATGTACAATAGAGATTCCCTTATACTTGTTACAGGAACGGATCATGTGTTAATTCTTGTAACGCTTTTGTATAATCCATGCTGCCAGAAAACAAAATTTGTATCACAACATCAATGTTTTTGTCCTAATATACAAGAGAACATCAGGTGTTTTTAGCTTCAGTTAACTTTAAATATAATTCATTTCAGGATATCATTTTTTAGCCTGATAATAAACATGAACATAAACTTTCATAGTATTCATAATTTTAATCATCAGGTGTTTCGTGATAGATAATTACACTAATTTAGGATTGATTGATTGATTGAATATTGTTTAACGTCTACTCAGCAATATTTCAGCTATATCAAGACGAGAACAAGTTTGTTGATAAATAATCACTTTGGGGTATGGAAATGGCCATGGGACGGGAAATTCTGACTGCCACTGGAAAAGTAGGGTGAAATCGTCAAGGGCGGGGAATTTAGCCTTGNACCAAAAATTTACTATTATGTTTTTTAACATTTTACACATTTGTTTTACTTGTATAAAGCTATATGGTTTTATATTAATATTTTATGTATTTATTAGAATTTTTCAATAAACCCAACAGTTCTCGCCACAATATAGCTGAAATATTGCTGAAGTTGGCGTAAAACATCAATCAATCAATCAATTTAAATATAATTCATTTCAGGATATCATTTTTTAGCCTGATAATAAAAATGAACATAAACTTTCATAGTATTCATAATTTTAATCATCAGGTGTTTCGTGATAGATAATTACACTAATTTAGGAAAAACACCGGATAAAGGTTGTATTCGGGCCGTTTGCATGCCCACCATATATATTGATATAAAATGTTCCAGTGCAACATACAATATATGAAGTTTAAAATTATACANACCCCGCAAGCCGGAGATACTGGGTCCTATTTCTATATCCCGGGGTTCCCTCGGGGTCCTCTGTTAGGATGGCTCATACTCCAAGCTCAGAGGATGCTGCGGGCCTATTCTTCAGCCGGGACCGCGCACTAATTTAGGAAAAACACCGGATAAAGGTTGTATTCGGGCCGTTTGCATGCCCACCATATATATTGATATAAAATGTTCCAGTGCAACATACAATATATGAAGTTTAAAATTATACAATAAAATATCAAAGTCATGTGATCACGTGATTTTATTAGGACACTTGTTAAGAAATAAATGAAAAGACTGTGGAAAGAATAAAGATTGGCACATTGCCAAAACAACAATGAACATCGTTTTGATATTATATTATATTATAATTATGTGCATATTATTCTCTCCATGATATAATGCGTTTATTAATCAATTTCTTTTTTGAAGGGGAATAATGAAATTTAAAATAGATAACTCTTTGTGAGAAAAATCTACACTAAATCTTAATTTTTCGAGGTAAATGGAAAATAGAATAAAAACGATAACAGGAAACACTTAAAATTGCCGAAAAACATAGTCACACGCCACAATGTACCAAGGAACTGTTAAAAAACACAATAAAAACAAAAAAACAAACGTAAAAAATGATAGGAACTCGGCACAGCCGGGATTGGTTCCGTTACCGGTAGAGTTAAACCGGTTTATGGGTACCCAAACCTACCCTTAATAGGCGCTCCTGTAACATATCGAGAGGGCAACCCTTTTCTTGTAAGATTTCTGCTAAAGGGGAATAACAAAATCGAAGGTATAATATATATATAGAGGTTACATTAAATAATAAACAAGGTTGAAAATACAAAAAATTGGAAATAGGTGATCGATTTCGTCGGAATATTTTGCACAGATGGTTCTGAAAACTAATTAATTATTCAACGGCTAATTTATATTGTTTCAAATACATAAACACGCATAACCGTAGGAACAAACTTGTTTACCGACGTCTGACTGTATTTCATGCAGTTTATTATTTATTTGCAGATCCGTCTTGGCCTGTCATGACTTTAAAATGTATTTAACGATTAAAGGCTTTATGTCAGTGTACGGTTCTTGGCAATCCGCCATCTCGTCATCTAGAGCATCTTTGGCTTTCTGTTAAGCAAAGCCTAGTTTGAATATATCCCATGTTGATTATTTCTCCATAGGCTCAATGTTCAATTGCCATAAAGAGGGGTATAAAAAATGAGCTTATTTCAATAAAATGAGACAATGTTTTCGAAAAATTTGCATATGGCCAAAACTTTAAATATTCTAATGTTGAAATTTATGACATTTATACTCATTTTTTATCAAATCAGCGGGCAGATTTAGTTCCTTGATGTAACCCATCCTTTCGAGAAAAAAAACAGCCAAAATGATAACTGTTAAAACAATACACAAGATAAGATACATGAAAAGTAAAAAAGCAAGCAATTCAAGCAAGATTGGATTTAATTATTTTAGCGTCGGGTTGTTCGTTAAATAGACAATGAAAGGCAATGGAGAAAAGTTCATGAGAAAATGTTTCTACTAATACATGCTTTTAGATCAAGAGTTCATTACCGGAATGACAAACACCGACTGTGACAATACCGGGCTTTTCCATGGCAGTGTGACGGGTGCCACGCGTGGAGCAGATCATGCTCACCTTTCCAGAGCATCTGATGATACGATACCTCCGCATAAAGTTTGATATATGAAAAACACCATTAGTTGAATTATGAACATTGAAAAATTATGATATTCATGTACATACATGTTAAGTCGCTACAAATGCATTGTGGTACCGATCAATGAATAACGCTTTTGTTGTTGTTCTTTATCTACAAGTCAACGATGAACTTTGCTCATACCCAATAGTAAGTTCAAGACAGCCCCGGTTTTACCAGAATTCATTGAAAGATGTTGAACAACACTACATCCATGTATCTTTTCTTTTGATCGCAAGCACACAGGTTACTGGTAAAGTCCTCTTATAATTCCTGTCATCCGTCTAACAAAAGACAATGGAATCGTTAAACACAGATAAAGCTCCTATTTGTCCCAAAATAATATTCTTGTACAATTATTTTAAATGCTTAACTAAACCTGATGGGAAAAATATATAAAAGACTTTTATTATTTGATACAATTCAAAAGACCTCTAAGATCATTGCAAGAAATTCTACTCTGTATTCCTCAACTCGACAAAGAAAGAATACATCTTCGTAATAGTTAATGTTTTTTTCCACAAATATTTCATTCACTGTTTTCACCAACAGATATACAAGGATGAAAATACAGACATGCCTAACTTTTGGATCTACAATATTTATGTCGAGCTTGTTTTTAATGTCAATTGGACAATTGGTATTCAAATGTACATAAAATGGGCATCCCTTTTTGTTGATGTACCTCATAACCCTCATGATCAAAATCAAAAAACCCTCTAAAAGGAAAGCACATCCTATTTTTATTACAACATTTCGATGCATTGATGAGGTTCAATACTTTTTTATTTACGTTATATTCAACCGTAATTTTAATATTGTATATACTTGTATTTTATGATCATCCAACACATACAGATGTGTACTACTTTTTTTGCTACTCCTTGAGGATACATGAATTTGGAAGAGAAAAATGCAACCAATAGTGTTATGGCCGCTTGGTAGAATTTGTTGAAGTGTATAATGTAGCAGTCTCGCATCATGCAACTGACGTTTTTACATAAGATTTAAATCTGGCATCGAGTCGTCCCATCTTTGCTTCTTACTAGCTCAAATTTTTGCTTTGGACATGCTCAAGTACGGATGATGAATTTAAGAACAAGAGATGCTTACCCCGTCGACGCATCCATTTCACCCTTTAAGGAGTTATTGTTAGTATGGTATATTTGGGATTTGTATCATATAACGGATTATTATTATGCTATGCTTACTTGTATCTAATAAACAGCTGGGCCAAGAGCGCAAGTCCCAACTAAATGATTCTCGAAATTAAAAACTCTATCTGATTAATCTTGACAATAGAGGCAAAACAAGTTTTAAGAAAAGAGATCAAAGCGTACTCTAATAGAACGTGTGGATCGAAATTGAAATTTTATGTTTTTTTCTGAAATACTCAGACCCATTTTACGATAGGAAGCTTTCTTCCATCATTACCAACAATTTGGCAAAGTTTAGAGAAAAATAATCAAAGCATTGTCTTGTTAGATTACGACTTGTGGACAGAAATTGCAGATTCATGTTTTATATGAAATAAATCACATAACCCTGGAACGAAAAATCCAGCAACAACAAAAAAAAAGAAAAAAAAACGATAGGGGGCTTTTTTCTGTCATACCTAAGAGTCCTGCAAAGTTTCAAGGAAAATTATCGAAGCGTTCTTTAATTAGAGTACAACGTGTGGACGGAAGTTGCAATGTTATGCTTATTTGAAAATAATCGAAGTACCATAACTATAGAACGAAAAATCCGCCAACAAAATAAAACGATAGATCCTTCGTCTGTCATAACCAGCAATCCTGCAAAGTTTCAAGGGAAATGATCAAAGCGTTCTGTAGTTAGAGTACAACGTGTGGACAGACTTGCCGACACCGGTATAAAATAATACATCCCGTCAAAGACGGGCGTATGAAATTGATATCAAATTTAAATTTCAGATACCAATCTGCCACTTCCTAATTCGTTTTGCAGAACAAGTAAAATGAACTAGCGTATCAATGTCAACTAATCAACCAATTTAGGATAATTTATGGAGGAAATCATAAATGAAGAAAACAGTCGAAACGAGATGATCGAGATTAGAAGAAAGCATTGATGGTAAGTATGTCATATGGGAACAAATAAAACTTATGTGCATGTATTTGAAGTTTATTTTGTATTTCGTTCTTTCTTGATGAGTTACATGAGAAAGCCTCTGCAAATAAACGTTTCAGACATTCAATTAACCAACGCATTAATTGTATTTCTTCGTCAATGAAATATCATAAGCATGAAATTGAAAGTGGTATAACAGTTTAAAAAAAAAATTAAAATCATGCGCATATGCAGAATAAAAATAACAGGAACTTCTGTTTCTTGTTATGTCTATCTCTAAATGATATTAAGTTGCGTAACAGAGGGCACTACGATTTTGATATATCTCCATTTCTACTAGAATTTTTCTCGGTTTGTCTATTGTGTTCTACGTGTATTGATTTGATACCGATACAGAAAATACAGAGACAAGAATTATGCATTACTGCAAACCCTTTAGGTTTCATAACCACAAAGAGCAATGCATCAATATATTTATCTTACGTTATTTCTCCTGTTCTCCATAACATCATTGACAGATATGACGTGTCTGTGTCCCAAATGAAAACGGACATTTTCAGCTAGATTTCACGTCTTCACGGATTTGACATACCCGGTTTTGACTCGACCCTGGATTGACTCACTAATAGTGTGACGGGTGCCACTAGTGGAGCAGGACATGCTTACCCTTCCGGGCATCTGATGTCCATCCCGGTTATTATGGGAGTTCACACTATCAGTGGTTTTAGTTTTTGGTGTTGTCTTGTATTTCATACTGTAAAATTTTAGTTTTTTTCTTCGTTGGTGATGTTCGTGCTACTGGTTTGTCCTGGTAAATGTTTGAATACTCCAGAGACTTCCAACAGCTTTTCAAATGTTTACCTCGGTACTGTTTGAGGAGAAGTAACACATACCATGGATTTTTATTTGGTTTTGTCTAAGGGTTAGAAAATGGCAATTCCAATCAGCCTCAAATCAGACTTTCAAAACAATATATACCACACTGATTGTGTGACGGGTTTCGCAAGTAGAGCAGGACATGCTTACCCTTCCGGAGCACCAGATGTCACTCCCGGTTTTCATAGGAGTTCAAACTATGAGAGCCTTAGTGTTTAATGTCGTCCTTTTCAGCTCACCTGGCCGAAAAGGCTTTTGCCATCACTATGCGTCCGTCGTCCGTCTGTCTGTCTGTCAACAATTTCAAAAATCTTCTCCTCTGAAACCACTGGGCCAAATGTAACCAAACTTAGCCTAAATCATCACCAGAGTATGGCTTCTCAAAATTGTGTTCGATTAGGCGGTAGGTGAAACAACATGGCCGCCGTTGCTAAAAATAGAACATAGGAGTAAATTGCAGTTTTTGGCCAATAACTTGAAAAGCGTTACAGATATCAAAAATCTGGCGGAGTAAAAGTGATCAGCATAGCAAGATCTACCTGCCCTGCAATTTTGAAGAAAATCCAAAAACCCATCTCGGAGTTATTGCCCTTTTTCCGTAAAATTTTCAAAATTTG
>MJUU01021350.1:65310-102337 GCA_002080025.1 Modiolus philippinarum | reverse complement strand
ATGTTGCGACTTCAAAACCGATGTTGAAAATTGTTTTTTGACTGCCATTTACAAAATGACGTCTCAACTTCAAAACTGGTGTCGAAAGTGGTCCCTAGCAAGAACGTTTTTTATCAGAAAAGCCCATTAAAGAAATATAACAAAACATGATCAGACTTTAAAAACAGTCAAGATATTGGAGGTGTTCGACCTACGAAAGTTTGAGAAACTGAAGATCAACTGTATAACTTGTCATTGTCAACTTACATTGTCACCTTGATTGTGGCAACTGAAAGCCAGGTGAGCGATACAGGCTCCTGGGAGCCTCTGGTTATTTCCATGCATTGTGGCTGTCTCACTTATTGGTTTTGTCTTTTTTGTTTTTCTCTGTTTCCGTTTTTGTCATGTCTTTGATTTTTGCAATCATCACTTCCTTTGTTCCTTCGGTATTCTACTGCCGTTGTTTCAGCTGTTATAAAATATTTCAATCTTTCTTCTTTTATTTTCATTTGTTTTTAGTTTTCTTTTATATAAACTAACCATCGACCATGCAAGGATATGGTGTAACTGCACAAAAGACAAAATACCTACAAATACATAATAAGACCAACAATAACTAGATTTACAATTGCAAGCAATAGCCAATATCACCCCAGACAACAGATTCGATGATCCTATCTTGTTCGCAACCTCAAAATCTACCTAGAAACCAATTTTTGTTGATTTCTGACAAAATATAAATTTTGACGTATTTTGGCGGCCATCTTGGAAATGGCGGCCATTTTGAAAATTTTAAATGCTCGGCATACAACTTCAGATGTTCCAACTTAATGAAAAGTTTGAAATCAATTGGTCAAGCCATTTTAAAATAATCGCTCGGACAAAAATTATTGGAATAATAATAATAATAACCAGAAGAAACGTAGAATAACAACATGTCACCCCGACTCGTCTGGGGTGACATAATTAAACGCTTTAATTGTTTTCGTCAATCCAATTTCATTACATGTAATTGAAGGGGGGATATCAGTTCCAAACAAAATGTGAAATAATGTTTATCTTTGTATAACATAAGTCGTGTTTGAGAGGACACTCGGATATTAAATTGTCTCAAGTCGTACCAAAATTATCTCTCAATCTGTTTTATGTATTGACTACATGAATTGATTCAATAACAATACGGAGAATACAAGGACAAAAACTGTGCGTTACTTCAAACCCTTTATGGTTTATTACCTCAAAGAGCAATACATCCAATATATTTATCTTTCATTATCACGACTTTGACTGTTCAGATGCTAAAAAAATGATTTTTTTTTTCAGAAAACGTCTAGAGAACAATCATTTTGATGTTATGACTATACAGCATTGTCATATTTATAAATGGACTCCCATAAATATAATATTGAGAAATAGAACTAGTTGTTTCAATCATTCCTATCGCATTTTTAGGGAAAATAACAGAAATCGCTGTGATTTTCTGTCAATTGCCTCTTAAACTGCTGTAAACTCAGAAATTATTGCGTGACATAATATTCGCGTCTCGCGGTCAAAATAGTCTAAATGGCGACCTCATAAAAGATGTCAAAGTCAACCATTCTAAGAGTGATGGAAGAAAGTGTGAAGGCAATGACATTTTATTGTTATTTTGGCTGACAAAACAATGACAAGATGTACTGACATGCCAGTAGCCTACACGTATACAGTTGAAAATGCAAGATTTAGTTATTTTGCGGTAGTGTAAAACTGTTCTTTCAAAGTGACCTAATTTCGTTGGGTTGTGTACGTTAAAATTTCTTTTTACCTAAATTTTTGCCTGATCACGAAAATTTTGTAAGTAAACCCAGTTTACACTGGATCACGAGCTCATTTTGGATTTTAGGTAGTAAAAATCGCAAGAATCTAGGGCATGTTTCAACCGGAACCACAATATGTTTGCGGTTTTAGTAGTGAAAATGTTTTCGAGAATTTAGTCGATTTTGGATAATATCAGTATCGAATTGTGTAATTAAAACAGAAGTGAGAACTCTTCAGACTGTACAGCTGAGAGTAATTAACAGGCAAGTGTACTAACAGGCGTTTGCCTTCTCAATGCATCTGTAATCATAGCATTACTCGGGCGAAACTCTCATGTTGCAACATGTCAACAACACGGAAACGTTGCCTTGTTATTCTAAACAAACCAGCAAACAAAGGAAGTATCTTTCAATACCAAAAGACTTGAGAAGCTACACATTGAGGACCTTATAATGCATTTTGTACATTGTGCAAATAAAATCTCCTTATAGGATCGGAAGCAGAGAACATCTGAAACAAGCATTCTTAAATCCAGTCATAGTAATTTCGAGTTTTAGTACATGCACATAAAACTCGAAAAGTATATCCTCTGTCACATTAAGATCAGACGGATGAGAACAAAGAAAAGAGCAGATTTTTTTCTCTCTAATTGTTAATGATCACAATATCCCATTTGCCTTGTCGACTTCTTCACACAATTATGTAAGACTTGAATTGACCATTGGTAGAACAAAAACCAGCCAGATTGTTTAAAGATGTGGTTTTTCCAAGTCCAACTGATGAAGTAATAAAAATGTAAAAGGTGTTCACAATGTGACCATATTAAAAAGTGTTATTTTAGAAAACTTATTTGATGATTAACTAAGTTGTTACACAAAGTATCTACAACGTAAGGTTTACGTTGGATAAAGGTAGCGTTAGGGCTGACATTGTCACAACTTTTCCATAACGTTGTATTAACGTCATGTGTTTGCTAACTATATACCACGCTCATGCAAAATCCATTGAGGTGTAAGCTCTTAAACCAAATATTTCTGGTTTTTATTACAAATTTACTCGATATTTATAAAACAAATGGAAAAGGAGAGTCTATATCTGCTTTGGTTTTCTTCACAGAGGGACGTCCGGATATGATTTGGAGGAACCTTAAAATGATAAACAAAGCTCTTTTTTTGGTACCTAACTATGTTTAAAGCACAAGTTAAACATCCAAGAATGTCATCATACCCTCAAACGATTCCCTTGTAATGTTTAAAAATATCTTCTCAATTAATGGTCTAATAATCGATGTAGAACGTTTGGCAATCGTAGGCGGAATATTAGTATTACTGCCGTGACTCTAAAGTCACGAATTAATGACAGAATGAAAAGTTATTTTGCTTTATAACAAGGCATGATGACATTCTTAATTTTATTAATTTCTGCTTCATAGCATCGCCCCACACAAAAAGAGCTTTGTTTACCATTTTGTAAAGTTCTAGACGTTCCTCTTAAAGTATTGGCTTTGATTTAGATCGATCGGTGGCCGTGTTGTTGAGAGAATTGTTGACATGTCAGTAACCTTATATTTTTTTTAATCTGGTTGAGTAACAAAATCGCGTACGTTCAAATAATGTTGTAGAAACGTTGTGTAAAGACGAACATTTAAACAACATGTTTAAAGCTTTGTGATACAATATTTCTCTAACATTAATACAATGTGAAAAAAAACGTCTTGCAAAAAACGTCCACAAACATATTATATACGTCTATGTAACGTGCAGTATGTTGTTGGTTTAACAAACTTTTTAAAAACGTGATGGGAAAGTAGAATAACTTGCGTTGTAGAATACATTTTTAGGAATGAATAAATAAAAAAGAAGGTATTAATGAAAGGAAGATAACAGGAAACACTTACAATGTCCGAACATTACAATCACATGTCACAATCAACCAGGGAACTGCACAAGAAAAACAATGAAATGACAAAAGACAAACATAGATAACGATAGAAACTATGTATTACTTCTGATAACATGATAATTATCATTTCCTGCTCCCTTCTGGATATTAACGACCAGTACTGATGTGTACACAGTTAATGTTGTTTCGACAGTTGCAAACTTTTGTGTGAAGTTTGTTGTGCACTCTGTGTACGGAGGAAAGATGTGCAAAATGACAAAAATGGCTTGCATATTTTTTTCTTTACTTGTTGTGTATGAACGAAAATTGACCCAACACACAATGACTTTCAGAATAAATAAAAGATTTGTTATTTCTAATAAAGCATTTTATAATATATATTTTCACACATTATATTTATTGGTAGGGAACTGAATACCGAAAATAAAAGAAAATTAGTTAAAATGTGGAAAGGAATAAAATATTCATACAAACAAAAAAATGTACAACGATGCGTTTCGACTTTCAAAGATGTCACCATAACATGAAGATGTGAGAATGTACCATGCACTACTCAGGAGCAATACTTTGCAATATAAGCTATTTAGTCAAGAATAAACAGATTCATCGATCTTATAATTTCTCCTGAAGTACTTGTAAATTCACAATATTAAATATAACCAGTTGTCAAATGTTGTGTGTATATACATATATCTGAGACAGCTGATATTTTGTTCTCTATCAGCTTTTATACATATTTAGGCTCATGGATTTCAAAATGTTTTGATTTGATGTGCACTGATGAGATATAAGTTATTGAAATGTGCATATGCAGAATCTAAATTCACAATAACCTCTGGGCCGATGCTACTGTTGGAAGACCGTTGTCTCTTTGACACATTCCCCGTTTCCCTTCTTTTTTTACTGGCCCGAAAACCGATTTTAGTAGATAATTAGCAAAATCAAAATTTAAGAAAATTTTGTTAAAACCNAAGGAGTATCTCCCTCTTGCATAGCTCTGTCCTTAGCTGATTTTGGCTTTCCTATTTAGATCCTATTGGTAATTTGTTCTCTTTCAGCTTTTACACATATTTAGGTTCATGGATTTCCAAATGTTTGATTTGATCTGCACTGATGAGATATAAGTAAAATGCGCATATGCAGAATCTAAATTCACAGTAACCTCGGTATTTTGTTATTTAAGAATAAAACAATATTCCGAGACAAACATTGTATGATTCGAAAAACCTAAGGGCTATTTACCACGCTCATGGAAAATTCCTTAAGTAAATACTACTGATGACCATGATATTTGTACCCTCTGTACCTCTATATATGATAACCTGAAAAATGGAAGTTTTTTTTTCTAAAGAATAGTGTTGAAAATAACGGCAGTAGTATACCGAAGGATCAAAGGAATGGAATTTTCAAAGATCGAAGTCAAAGACATGGCCAAAACGAGGACACAGAAAGCAATGACGTTGAACAAGGAAAACAATGACGTTAGACAAATACAAAGCACAGAAATAGAAAACACAACAATAAAAAAAAGCAACTCACAGTATGAACTCTAGTGAAACTGAGAGTGACATCAGGTGCTCCGGAAGGGTGAGCCTGTCCTGCTCTGTTAACAGCACTCGTCACACTGTAAGTAAGTCAATGTTGGAAAATGTCAAAATCGGTAGTCAAATCCAGGAAGACGTGAATCTAGCTGAAAATGTCAACTTTCATTTGGGATACTGAAAATAATGGACGAGCCCTCCTGTGCGAAATCAAGTCTAATTTCAATGTCAAATTTCGTTAAATAACTTCAAGTAGAATATAATTACATGTTTTCAGAGAATACATTTTTCCGAATTATGTTCAAATTTTCCCGATAAAGCTATTGAATCAGTTCCAGAATTTTTTTTTGCGATTAATATGGTATTTTAATCGTCGTTTAAGATGGCGACAATTCTAAAGTACTTTAGGAAAATTTTTAAAAGCCAAGACAAGTTATTTCTATGTTTGGCCCTGCTCCTGAATCGGTTTTCAGGGGCTCTGGCTACAGAGCTGCCGGGCGCGTCCCTAGGTGGTGGATAGGGGAATGCTCTGTCTTTGCGGGGTAGTTAGGTTATAATACGGAAAGCCTGACCACGAACCATTGTAGCCAAACTGTGTGGAGAACCGCCACGCTCCATGCAGTATAATGATCTTTTCTATATTTCTCTTACAGAGAGTAGACGCATTTGGTGTCGGAAAGAAGGCTAAATTTCCTGCCCCTACCCGTTCCTCCTCTTTTCAAGAGGCAATCAAAAGTCGTTGCCCCGGTTGTCCTTTCCTTCTTTATTTCTTTCTTCTTTTACTTACAATGTTTCTGATTTGACTAACTTGTTCTCGTCCTGATATAGCTGAAATATTGCTCATTTGATGTAAACTATAACTAATCAATCAAGCTTTGATTGGCGTCAGCGCGTGCATTTAAAATGTGTGACAAACAAGGACATCAGAATGTTTTCGTTTTGGCGAATAAAATGGTTTATTAATCGTCGTTTAAGATGGCGAAAATTATAAAGTACTTTAAGAAAATTTAATGAAAGAACTTACATAACATCAAATGGGAAAAAAGTTAGCAATGATGACAAAAGATATCTTCACTGGATTCAAATGAATTCTGAAAACTGACTTTAAACGAACATTAGTCACGTCAAAAGTTATTTCCAGGTTTTTTGTTTTGTTTTTGTTCGCCTCCTAGGTTTCAAAAAAATAAAGTTGACGCCAAACAGAGAATTAAATTGTTTTGGCTTAATTTTGTAAATGGTAAAGCTTGTTTTTCTTGTGTTTAAACAAAACTGTAATATCGGAAATCAAATATTTGTTTAATGACAAAATTACCAAAAGAGATCTGTCAAGAGCCGAAGTCCAAGGGCAAAAAGACAAAGCTGGTGCGAAACCATCGGAAAATTGTCAACCGCAATGATTCTTACTTGCTACAGGCATTGCAAAACACATTGAGAGATACAATGTTTTAAAGGCGTGCTAAACCCCCTTCCATTGCCGTAGTGTCAGGTAGCAACTCAACAGCAGTTGCTATTGAAAAGTAACAGACAGTGAAAAGGAATATTCATCCTAGTACATAGTAAATATTGGGGTTTCACCAAAAATTCCGAACAAAAGTGTCAGGGGCCAAAAACCATGAGACAAAAAGACGAAGTGGGTGGAAATCGTCGGAAAATTGTCGACCGCCATGGTCCTAACATCCTGAAATGATGGGTTAAACCGATTTATTGCATTCCAAATTGCATGATCATCCTTCTATTGAGTAAAAAATCTTCAAACAGAGTTCGGACCGAAACATCAAATTTTTCCACGAGGGACTGATATGAATCACACGCAGTTTGCACAAAACTTCAATTTGTACCACAAAGTGACTTATGTCTGTTTAGAACTTTTTTAATGATCATATGAGACGGAATTTTTTTAAGCCTGCTTTGATAAAGCGGTCAGGGACATAAGCTATCTATGCCTGGTGAAAAAATCTGCATAATTGAAGCCAGGTCTCGCGTAACGAATCAGCTAAGAAATATGCCCCCTGTAAGCAGGAGACACGTTGCAATATTACTGTCCATGTTAGGGAAATTGCTAACTTTGAAATTTAATTTGTCTCTTTTGTCGTAAATTTCGTACTTCGTGCTAAGAGGACCATTTTTATCAAACTCGAGATGGTATTCGAAAAAATGTAGATTTAGATGTTTCTGTTCTTATTTCTAACTATGGAGAATATACTTAAGACTTTTTTTCTTTCTTCAACATGAAGGATGTCTTATAAGAAGCAGGAGATGCTTACTCTACCGGTGTACCTGATATCAACTATGTTTTTTATTGGGTCCGTGTTGTTCATCTTTGTATTTGTGTGTGTCTTAATTTTCTGTGCAATACTCATGTTATGTCTCTGTTTACTTGTTATATTTTTTTTTTCTTCCGATGTTGCCATTGTCCTTGGTTATTCGTTCTAGATTGACGGTTCGGTTCTTACTTACTTTACTACTTTGCACCAAAATCCGTTGTCAAACTCTCTATTTTGACATTATTTAAACAAATGTCTCGGTTTTCTTGTTTCCTTTCATTATTAATTCAATTTTCATCGTAAAATATATTTAAATTGCAACGAATTAAATTTGTCATGAAAAATGTACCTAGATAATACTTACATTCAAATTCACAGTAAGTAGACAGACCGAAGACCAGAGCTATTGGATTTGTCTTTATAATATATTTTTTATTTCTAAACATGCTAGTATCTTTAAGTATTCGTTTGATGAAAGCTGTGTTCACAATATTCATATTAAATTGGTATGGTGTAACCAAAATACAAAAGAAGTTATACAGTAACTGTTAATATATTTATAATGTATTTTGACACGTCATACTTCATAACAGACCACATCTATAGACACATTTGATTAATTTATTTTTTGTAATTGTTGTTTTAGTTTGTGGTTTCAAGTTACAAATGATTAAACATATAGCTTGTCTGTGACTTCTGTAAGAAATTTCTCATCAAATACTTCAAAATTACAGCCGAGTGATTAATTTTAATCAGTTAAGCACCACTCCGGAAACAGACTTTATTCACTCTTGATTGCATTTGAAATTTCCCGAATGTAACTAAACTGGTTTAAGAATCGTTTTCAGTGTCTCAAACTCAATCATTAAACAAATATTTATATGAAAAGTGATATTGTTCAAGTATCTTTGATTATATTTATCAATGCGAAAAAAACAATGCCAATTTAATAAAATATTTGCTGTAGACTCAACTATTTGAAGGAAAATACTGATATTCTCCCGCCTGACTGAAATGGTTAAAAGTAAGAACGGATTGAATATCATTATTATACTATTGTATTATTCTTGTATAACATACACCTGCAATTACCTCAGAGAAATATATTAAGTCATCGAAATGGCCTTATGAAGACACGAAATACGTCCTAGTTTTGGTATTTGGTTAGTTTTTGTTGAGTGGACACTGCCGCAATAGTAGGGGAGGTTTAGCGCACTATAAAAATAGAATAAAAAGATAACAGGAAATAGCTACAATGTCCAAAAAAATAGACACGTGCCAAAGAGTACCAAGGAACTGCACAAGAAAAAACCCACAATAAAAAAACAAAAGACAAACGTAAACAACGACAGGAACTCGGAACAGCCGGACTTGGTAGGGTTAAAACTCCCCTTTCTCTGTTCTGTTTTTCTTAAGTATAATAAACATACGAATAAAACCCAAATTAGGTAGACTTCTAACTCCAAGACCGCAATCTTGAAAAGGAAAAGGGGACAAAACTTAATCTTGAAAGATGGGACAAGCAGTGCTCGCCGCTAAACTGCCGGCTAGCTCAAATAGCCTAGTCTGCTGGTAAAACGCTGTCGCATTATGAAGGAAAGATCAAACTCAAAACTCCCTGACAAATAAGTCATTTCACTGTACCAAAAACTTGAGATTTGTAGTTAAGTCATTAAATAAAAAAGTTAGGTGAACTAAATTTGATCTTTACCCAATTAGAAATGCGATTTTTCTGGTTGTCTTGTCTACGTCACAAACACGCCCATCCATGTGACCAAATCGTCTTCAAGAACACAATTTCACTGAATTTGATTATTTTGATTATAATGCTGCTGATGAGAGGTTACTCCTTGACACACGTGTACAGCATAACGAAATTTACTATTTTTTTTTTTGCAACTTCGGTAATTTTTTGTATTTTGAACCATTGGGCCGATGCCACTGCTAGTGGACCAGAGTTCCCCGAGGGAATTCACCAACCCAATAGTCAGTCATGTCTGACTAAAAATTTACCTTGATTGTTATAGAAATTTACTGTTTTTATCAAAACGCTAACCACTTTAAAATATTGAGGCTTCATTCCGTGGTACTAGGTAGATGTCTTTGGTACTGGATTTGGCTTCCTATTTCGATATTTTTTGGAAATGAGTACTTCCTTGTGGACTACTTTTGGATTATGGCTTTCCATTATATTATAGTGCTGCTGATGAGAGGTTACACCATGAAACACGTGTACAGCATAAAGAAATTTACTGTTTTTTATGGAACTTCGGTATTTGTTTGTATACAAATTTGAGCTGTACACCATTATATAATTTATATGGTCAATATAAGAATCGACAGAAAATTTCTCTCAGGTAAAACACTGAAAGTTGGGCAAGTATCTGTAATAAAGGTACTTCATTGATTTTTTATTTAGAATGAATTATCTTCAGCTTACAACACAAATTAATATTGTATAGCTTGAGGGGACCTGGAGCCTTTGCCCTCTTAAAGATGACAGAAAGGATTACAAAAAAGGAAAACAGACATAAAAACGACACACAAGGTTTGCATTATGTGAAAAAAAAATTACTTCACATATGAAACTGTCATTGAAAACTGTTCATTTGAAAACACTCAAACATTTCCACACCAAATGAAAGTTGTTTATATCTGATAGAAAAAAGAAGGGAAACGGGAAATGTGTCAAAGAGACAACGACCCAAAGGGGAGTAATAACAACTCAAAGCCACCATAAGGTGAGAAAACCTCACACCCAACGGCAGGTCGGAGTCGGCCCCTGAACAAAGTGCAATCAAGTCCAGCGAAATAAACATCATCCTAGACTCCTATAGACATAAAGTAAACTAACTAGAAAAAGGACAAGACATACAAAGGCTTAATAAATTCCCGACTTAGGACAGGCGCAAACCTGCTGCGGCGGGGTTAAACACGTTCACCGCCAATATTCTTCGTGTCTTAAAATGTGAATGTATCACTTTTCAATGAAGGGCTACTCTTCAATTATAAACAATTAACTTTAGTTTACCTATAAACAACATCAGTATTTTTGCATTTGTTTATCCATACTATTTGCTGTAAGGTTCGGCTTACTTCCTCTATCGCCACTACTTCCATAACCACTTCCTACAGCAACAACGCTGCAGCTACCTCTTCCGCCACACCATATAAAATCGCTTCCAACCCCGCCACCTCTATATCCGTCGACAACACTACCGCATCTTCCAACACCACGACCATCTCCATCACCGCCAGTTAATCCACAAGAATAGCCTCTTATACCACTGCAAGTTATTATATTAATTACAGGAAATGTATATTTCGTGATTTTACAATCGGTCCAAATCTGGAAGTTAATTCCAAACATTCGGAGTGGGAGTGGAATCAACAGTGTAAAAGAGAGTATAGACTACACGAGTATAATGCTTCCCATGATAATTGTATAACGCCCTTAGATTGATATTTAAAAAATGTATATTATTTAATGATGTATAATTTTATTTACATAAACTTAAAGTCGCATCATGTTTGATAACTTCGCGTAAATTTTCCGAGAACGCTTCTTTCTGAATAACCTTCCCGAGATAATTTCCAAACTTTCTTATCGGCTGAGAGATTCTTAAAACATTCTATGGTCGATAATTTCATCCCTGTATTGTGTAAAATGATGATAGCTTTGTAACCCTTCAAAAAACTTTTGGGCCTTTTAATTAAAAAAATGCCTTGGTTTTCGTATTTTCTTGTCAATATAAGTACAGTGAATTAAGTAGATACGACGCCAGAAATCCATGTACCTCAGTCAATAAATACCAAACAATAAAATCCATAGTTAGAACAAAGACGGAAAACTATGGCCTTTAAACACATCTTTTTAATATAAGTTTGCTTCTCAATATGCTAGTATTTTTGTTTAGGTTGCAGTGTTCTTTATTTTTTTCATATTATTTTGGAGAAAACATTATCTTAATATTTAAATTTAATTTATATGTACCAGTCAATAGAGAAATGGAATTATGCAACAACTGTAATGATTGTATTTCGTCACGTTTTACCTCATCAATGGCCACATTTATAAACACATTTGATTTTATTCATTTGGTTTTGTAATTATTGTTTTCGTATGTGGTTACAACTCATTAAGCATATATAGCCTGTCTGTGACTTCTGTAAGAAATTTCTCATTACATACTTTACAATTACTGCAGGTTGATTAATTTTAATCAATCAAACACAAATAAAGAAATAAACTCTATTCACTCAGGATTGCATTGTAACTTAATTGGTTTTAGCATCGTTTTCGGTGTCTAAACTCGAATCTTTATCGCAGTCAGTTTAAGGAATGCTTAAATTAAAAGTGAAATTGTAAAAATATGCTAAATAAATTTCAAAGCGATACAAACAGTTACATTTAAATTAAACAATTTTGCTTCGAACTTAACTTTTGGACTTTCGTTCCATATTTTCAGCATGATCGAGTAGTTGAAATGTATTCCGTAATGAGTGCCATAATTGCAGTACTTGTGTAATAATTAATTCAGTATGCCAATTATCACAATTTTTCTAAAGTCAGAGTGAATATCATGTTTTGCAACAAATTAAAAAAGGCAGGCTTTTATGCTTACTCTATCGGTGAACCTAATCTTATCCATGTTGTTTTCTCATTGGGTATGTGTTGTTCGTCTGCGTATGGTGTCTCCATTTTTCCTTTCTGTGTCATACTCATGTGATGTCTTTGTTTCTTAGTGTTGCCGATGCTAACAGTTCCTGAATTATTCGGTTTAGACTGACGGTTTGGGTCCTACTTAACTTAAAACATAAAGTTCCAGTCAAACCAATCACGCATTTGTTCGTATCTTATTTAATAGTAAAAGTACACATTTCAAAGTAATTACTTGTAATTGAATCATAAAAGTGTCGTACAAAATGTGGCAGTCAAGATTCATAATTGCACAAATGGGGCGTATCTATATATTGAAGTGCTGATTTAGTTTAATACTTTGAGATTTAACCTTCAACCAAAATACCAACCAGCTGGGAACATGATTTGTCCTTGTATCCTATGGAAAGCAGAATCAACGAACTTTTCTTCTGAAACAACTAAGCTTATATCTTATAAAACCATACTGAGTCATAATGAATTGCTGATTATCCTTAAGAGTGGAAAACAACATTGAATGTTTGAGTACGTTCAGCGATTTTCTTCTCTGAAAGCATTTATGCAGTAAGAAATAAAGTTGCGGAAGATATTATTACTTTTAAATCGTGTGCAGATACGTCACTCATCAAAGATGGCGGCCAGAAAGGACTCTCCCTGATATATAAAGATTTCTTGCAAAAACAATAGAGTTGTCCATTTGACTCTCTGTATTATCCATTTTCCAGAGATTCAGTTTGGTAAAAGGCTAAAGCAAATACAGTCTTAAGCACTAAATTTAATAGTAAACGCCACATATTATTTTGTGATTTCAATCCAAAAATCGATGGCAAATTTCAGTTCACAGAATAAGTAATAAATGAAACAAACGGATTTACTGTGAATTTAGTTTCTGCATATACACATTTCGACAATTTATGTATCTTAAATGCAGATGCAATCAAAACATTTGGAAATCCGTAACAAAAATATGTGTCAAACTTGATAGAGAACAAATTACCTAAAGGTCTAAATAGAAAGCCAAATTAGCTACGGACAGAGCTATGCTGGAGGGAGATATTCCTTACTTGTGACCAAATTTCCTTAAAATTGCAAGTTTTCAAATAAAATCGGTTTTCGGTGCAGCATTAAAAAAATGGCTACTGGGTTAATAAATACCATCGGGGACTAACAATCCACAAGGAGAATTACCGAGTGGTAATTAATAACAAAACACCAGAAATCACCAGATTTACTGTGAATTAAGTACTGCACGAACATTTCGACAACGTATGTCACTTCAGAGGAGATCAATTCAAAACATTTGGAAATCCGTAATAGAAGTATATATGTTAAACCTAACAGAGAACAAATCACCAATATGATCTTTTTTAGCTGAGTTGTGATAAAGTCGAACTTGACTTATAATTTGATGAATGGTGTGGGAGTCCGCACAAGTCATAGCAAAATGAAACTTTGCACAGATATGACTTATGATTTGAGAAGGAACCCTATTGATTTTGAGGTTTGTGCAACAAAGGTCAAGGTCAAAACTTTTAAAAATAGAACAAAAATTTGATATTTCATCAGTTTCCGCACAATATCCCCAGGATCATATTACACATAGATATGAAACTTTGCATACACATGACTTATGATCAGAGAAAGAACCCTATCGATCTTGACGTTTGTGCGATAAAGGCCAATATCACAACGTCTAAAAATAGAACAAAAAATTAAAATAAAGAAATAAAGCCTAAAATCGCATGTTACGTATTATTTGATAACAAAAAATAGCTAAAAAGGGTTAAATTGTTCATACAAAAGTACTCTTTAAATTGCTAGAACATGTTCATTTATTAGTTCTAATTATGTACACCAACAGACTTTTTTGGGAGTCATTAACTTGAAAATAAGATAATGAAAAGTCAAAATTAAACAAGAGGCTCTCAAGAGCCTGTATCGCTCACCTGGGTCATGGCTGACACAATAAGTCAAAATTATCACAACGTTTAAGGTTCTCATTTTCAAATTTGTTTATTGACTGTTTAAGGGTCTCATTTTGAAGTTTGCTGATGTTATATGATCCCAAATTAAACTTTGTTCCCCACTGGCAGCTATTTTTGATGGGGCGTAGACCAACTGTCACGTTTCTTGAAGAAGACCATGTTAGGATCATTGTGCCTCACTTTGGTTCCAATTGGCATAGTATTTTCAGAGGAGATCTTTAAATGATTTCCCATGGGGTCTAAGGTTAAACAATGTTCCATGCTGACTGCCATCTTGGATGCTATGCGATTTTATGAAGGGGACCAAGTAAGGACTATTGTGACTAAGTATAATTCCAATTGGCCATGTACTTTCAGAGGAGAAGATCTTTGAATATGTTTCCCTATAGGGTCCAATGTTAATAACATGTTCCCTCCTGGCAGCCATCTAGGATATGATGTGGACTTGCTGAACACATTTTTAAAAAGGGCCACGTAAGGACCATTGTGACTAAGTTTGGTTCCAATTGGCCCAGTATTTTCAGAGGAGAAGATTTTTTCAATTTTGGACAAAGCTCCCCGCTGGCGGCCATCTTGGATGACGTGCAGACTTGCCGGACAAAATTTTTAAAGGGGACCACTGAAGAACTTATTGTGACCAAGTTTGGTTCCAATTGGCGCAGTGGTTTCAGAGAAGATCTTTGAATGCTTTCCCGTAGGGTCCAATGTTAAACCACGTTCCCTGCTGGAGGCCATCTTGGATATGATACGGACTTGCCAGACATTTTTTAAAGGGGCCACCTAAGGACCATTGTGCCCAAGTTTGGTTCCAATTGGCCCGAGCTGTTTCAGAGAAGAGAAGATGTTTGAATGTAAAGTTTATGGCAAGGAGAACACCATGGCATAGCCATGCAGGTCAGTTATATAGTTATGCAGGCAGTGAAGTTCAGATGCTATTTCAATTTCTACCTGCATGGTGGGCAAACAAAATTTACAACTTGATACAATATACACCTATATACAATCATTATTAATTTGTGAAATAAGTATAGTTTATGAAAGTATTTTTGCAAACAAAAATGTAAAAATTTGTACAAAAACACTCTTTTGCTCTTGATTATGTAACAAATAATTATTTTTAATAAAGTGATAGCAGGGAATTTCTCTTAAACTTAGAAGATAAAAGTAAACCAAAGAAGATTTGAACACAGAATTTAAAGGGAAATAACTCATAACCATATAGCATTGAAATTTTTTTTTTTTTGGTGAAAAAGAGTCAATAACTACAACACAGGCAGTTGGATTTTCTTCAAAATTTCAGAGTATGTAGATCTTGATATACTGAACATTTTTGCAATTTACACTTTACCTCTATCTGTTACAGTTTTTGAAATAAAAAATAAAAAATGCATAAATTTTGAAAATTTTACGGAAAAAGGACTGTAACTCTGAGACGGGTTTTCCGATTTTCTTCAAAATTGCGGGGCAGATAGATCTCGTCATTCTGAACAATTTTACATCGTCAGATTTTTGATATCTGCAACGGTTTTTGAGTTATTTGCCAAAAAAGCAATTTACCACTATGTTCTATTTTTAGTAACAGCAGCCATGTTGTTTGGTCCTTGAACTAACCGAACACATTTCTTAAACTACATAGCCTGGTGATGACCCAGGCCAAGTTTGGATTAAATTGGCCCAGTGGATTCAGAGGAGAAGATTTTTGAAAAAAGTTTACGACGGACGGACGACGGACGCTAAGTGATAGCAAAAGCTCACCCTGGCATAGCCAGGTGAGCTAAAAAGGGAGGTCATAAAACTAAGCGAGGTAAGAAATTCAATGTGAAGAATATTCAATAGTTCTAAAAAAAAAACTTCTGCAATGTCAAGTTTAAATAAAATCTTAGGAAAAAAAATACATTTGTGAACTGTTTTTTTTTTTTTTTTTTTTTTTTTTTTTTAATTTCCTAAACCTCGATTTCAGCAATATGAATTGCAAAGATTTTAAATGGCGTTCTGACATTGGCTGTAATGGTGTGGAGCTTCCAGTTGCAATTGAAACCAAACCAGTCCATTGAACCCTTGACAAAAGCATTCTGTTACAAATTTGTCTTCACAATTTCAGAAATAGGTATAAACTACATTATGAGGGGAACCTATACCATTTTTTTTTCAAAGGGGGACTTTTATTTCAGCAATATGCATTACCTGGTTTGTAAGGGGAGCCCCTCCCAAATTGTTTTTGAATGGTCTGAAATTGGTTTGTTATAGACAGTGGAGCTTTTAAGTGTCATGGAAACCAAAAAACAACATTGAATTTTTGAGAAAAGTATTCTGCTTCATATTTTTCTTCACAATTCCAGAAATATGTATAAACTAGATTATGAGGGAAGCCTCTGCCATTTAAGTTCTGAAAGGGGGACTTTAAATGTTTTGATTTCAGAAAATATGTATTACCTGCATTATAAGGGGAACCCCAGCCAAAGTTTGCTTTGAGTGGTGGACTGAATGGGCTGTAATTGATAGTGAAGCTTTCAGTTTCCATTGAAACCAAAATAGAACATTAAATCTTTGAAAATAGTATTCTGCTACATAGCTTTCTTCACAATTTCAGAAATATGTATAAACTTGATTATGAAGGATACCCTGCCATTTTTTAATGAAAAGAGGACTCGGAATGTTTTGATTCGTGCAATGTATAACCAGGATTATAACTGGAACCCCTGAGAAATTATTTTTTTAATAGGGGTCGGAAATGGTTGTAATCGATAGTGGAGCTTTCAGTTGCCATGGAAACCAAAATAGAACATTGAATATTTGAAAAAAGGTATTCTGCGACATATTTTCCTTCACAATTTCAGAAATACGTATAAACTAGATTATTAGGAGAAATTCTGCAATTTTTTGAAAGGACGACTTGAAATGTTTTGATTTCAGCAATGTATAAACTGGATTAGAAGGGGGTACCCTGCCCAATTTTTTTTGAATGGTGGTCGGAATTGGGTTGTAATGGAAAACAAATCAGAACACTGATTCTTTGAAAAAAGTATTCTGCTACAAATATTTCTACACATTTTCAATAATTTGTATAAAATAGATTACAAGGGGAACCCCTGCCATTTTTTTATTTATTTTTTTTTGGAAAGGGGGACTTGGAGTGTTGTATTACCTGGATCATAAGAATAACCCCTGTCCAAATTTTTCTTGGATGGTGGTCTGAAAAGAATTGTAATGGATTTTGGTGCTTTTGGTTGCCTTGGAAACCAAATTAGAAAACTGAAAACTGAAATTCTGCTGCATACTTTTACGATTTCAGCTATATTCAAAAACTAGATTTCAAAGGAAACCCCTGTTCAAAGTTTTTTTTTTTTTTTTTTTTTTTTTTTTTTTTGTTTTTTTTTTAATGAAGACTTGGAATTTTTTGACTCCAGCTATTGACTGATCTTATTCTTAATAATATACATCTACTGTATGATATATAAATTGTTTATAGTTTCATGCTCATTTATGTCAGAATCATTATTTGTGCTGTCATTGCCCCTCGTGGGCCCATAATTGGTCAATAAACTTGTATTCCTTGTACCAGCAATATGTATCATCTAGATTATAGCCCCTGCCCAAAATTTTAGCTAAGTTGCGCAAAATTTAAACATCCTGCGAAATTCAATTATATGTTTCTGATTGAAATAAAAGAATTCTTATGCTTATATAATAGAAACTAGAGGCTTTCAAGAGCCTGTATAGCTCACCTGGTCCATGACTGGCATAAACTGCAGCCCAAATTAACCCAATGTTAAAGTGTCTCATTTTCTAGAAGTTTCAACGGAGAAAATCTTTGAACGTGTTTTCCCCATAGGGTCCAATGTTAAACAATGGTCCCCGCTGGCGGCCATCTTGGATGAGGTGCAGACTTGTCAGACATAATTTTTTAGAAGACCATTAAAGGCCTATTGTGACCAAGTTTGATTCCAACTGACTAAGTAGTTTCAGAGAAGAATGTCTGAATGTGTTTTTCCCATAGGGTCCAATGTTAAACTATGTCTCCCATTGGCGGCCATCTTGGAATACATGCAGACTTACCAGACACATTCTTCGATAGGTACAGACTATGGAGTATGGTTCCAATTGGGCAAGAAGATTCAGCAGTTTCCACGGTTATTCAAAGCCCCACTATCCATTACAACCCATTTCAGACCATCATTCATAAAACATTTGGGCAGGGGTTCCCCTTATAATTCAGATAATGCATATTGCTGAAATCAAAACATTCCAAGTCCCCCTTTCCATAAAACATTTTGGCAGGGGTTCCCCTTTATAATCTAGTTCAAACAAATTTCTTATATTGTGAAGAAAACTATGAAGCACAATACGACAATCAAGCTTACATTGTAAGTTATAAAGTTGAACCTCAGTCTCTCAAACTTTGGTAG
Source organism: Modiolus philippinarum (assembly GCA_002080025.1). NCBI lineage: Eukaryota > Metazoa > Mollusca > Bivalvia > Mytilida > Modiolidae > Modiolus > Modiolus philippinarum. The sequence goes on along the minus strand of MJUU01021350.1, from coordinate 83,803 downwards.
CTGGAACACCACCAATATCTTGAACTGTATTTAAAAGTCTGATCATGTTTTACTATATTTCTTTGTTTGGCTTTTTTGACAAAAAGCATTCTTACTAAGGACCTCTTTCGACACCAGTTTTGAAGTCAAAACATCATTTTGTAAATGGCGGGCAATGAAAATTTTCAACATCAGTTTTGAAGTCACAACATTAATATCTATTTGGAAAGCAAATTTCATTGAAATTGGAAAATGCTGAATTTTCCCGCCTTTTTTGCCGGCTATTTTTGAAAATGGCGTTCAACGAACACTTTTCAACATCAGTATTTGAAGTCGCAACATCAATATCTATTTGGAAACCAAATTTCATTGAAATCGGACAATGTTGAATTTTCCCGCCTTTTTTGGTGGCCATTTTGAAAATGGCATTCAACGAACAATTTTTAACATCGGTTTTGAAGTTACGACATCAATACCTATTTGGAAACCAAATTTCATTGAAATCAGACAACGTTGATTTTTCCCGCCTTTCTTGGAGGCCATTTTGAAAATGGGGGTCAACAAACAATTTTTAACACTGGGTTTGAAGTCGCAACATCAATATCTATTTGGAAACCAAATTTTATTGAAATTGAAGAATGTTGAATTTTCCCGCCTTTTTTTGGCGGCCATTTTGGAAGTGGCGGTCAAAGAACGACTTCTCAACACCACTTTTGAAGTCAGCACAGCATGGCAAACATTTTATCAATTCACACTTAACCTTCATCTTTTATAGTTTTGGAAATAAAAGACGAAAAATATTAAAAATTCAAAAATTCTGTGAAAAAAGGGCACTAACTCCTACAAGGGTTTTGGGATTTTCCAAAAAATTTCAGGGTAGGTAGATCTTGATATGCTGAACATTTTTGCAATTTAAAGTGGACCTCTATCTGCTAAAGTTTCTTTGATAAAAATAAAAAAATATCAAAATTTTATAAAATTTCCGGAAAAGGGGCAATAACTCCAAAACTGGTAATCAGATTTTCTTCAAAATAGCAGGGCGGGTAGATCTTGCCATGCTGATCACTTTTATCCTTATCAGATTTTTAATATCTATAACAGTTTTCGAGTTATTTGACAAAAACAGCAATTTACCCCTATGTGCTATTTTTAGTAACAGCAGCCATGGTGTTTAGTCCTCGCACTAATCGAATATAATTTTGAATCTAGATACCCTGGTAATGATTCAGACCAAGTTTTGTAAAAATTGGCCTAGTGGTTTCAGAGAAGAAGATTTTTGAAAAATTTACGACGGAGGGACGACGGACGCCAAGTGATGGCAATAGCTCACATGGCCTTTTAGGCCAGGTGAGCTAAAAAGAAGGGAATATGTCAAAGAGACAACGACCCAAAGGGGAGTAAAACTATTTACATATCGGATGATATAATTATAAAAATAACCAATATTAGCAGCTCGGCTTTCACACCTTTGGTGCATTTCATGATTTTTCAAAATTAATTTAATAAGTCCGTTTCTTTGTTTGCTTGGTGATTCAATCAGAGTACATCGACCAAAAACTTATAATTTTTTTCATAACTTTATATTTCCCTTTACTAAATAACAAAATACCGAAGTTACTGTTAATTTATTTTCTGCATATGCGCATTTCAACAACTTATGTCTCATCAGTGCAGATCATATTTTATAACTTATTTAAAAGAAGAAAATAGCTTCAATTTCTAAAGCATTTTAATCTCGGGCCACATTCCTCCGGAAAACAACAAATGTAGGCAAATGACAAACGTAAACAACGATAGGAACTCGAGAACATCCGTTTTTGAAACTCCATCAATTGGGTCACATCGGTTCTTTTTCACCCAAACTTCTTCTTTATCCTATTTACCTATCGGTTGAAAAGAAAAACATAAATAGTGAATAGAACACAGAAAAGTACTCACTACAACATATCTTGAACTAGAAAGTAAAGTGATAAAACGTAATTTGAGGAGGATTGCTGCAAAACTGTCAGCTAGCTCAAAGAGCCTTGCTTGTAAGAAAACACTGCGGCATTACGGAAGAAAAATGCAACTCAAAACTTCCAAAAGGGATTTTCAAGAGTCAACATGAACTCAGTCAGTATCGGTGAGAATCAAGTTTACATGCAAAAACTACAAGTCAATCGGAGCTCAAACCTAATTCGGAGTATCCCGCAAATTTAGTTTACGTTGTACACCCCCTGATTCGTTTATTTTACCTGCACGAACGATATACGAACGAACGAAAAACGATGCACGAACGCACGATAAACGATACACGAACGCACGATAAACGAACGAACGAAAGGCTATACGCACGACAGTATCGTCTGAACGAACGATTCATATCGTGTACACGAACGAACGCTCTTATCGTGCGTGCACACAAACGAACGCTCTTATCGTGCAAACGAACGAACACTCAAAAGTATGTACAAACGAACGATGCAATCGTATGCACAAAGGAACGTTTTTATTTAATGTGCAAACGGATGATAGAGTACTATTTCACATTGGACAGCAACACATGTATAAATTGATTTCATCGGCTTTTGACTAAAATATCTTAGGCTTAACGGAACGTCTGATACATTTTGAATTCGTTAATTTACTTATTTTATTGTCAAAAAGAACAATTGGATTGGATACACGTTATTACCACGTAGTACAATAATAATATACAAATACAAGATGACAGAAATAGAGTTGATTTGCAAATATATTTTTCATAAAAAATGCATTTATATGTAGTTATAATTCATTGAATTTGTGTTGCTGGAGCGTGAAAATATTCGCTAATGCCGATAATATCGAATGTCTGATAGTAACACAAAACAGGTCAATTTCCTTTTCATTAATCTATTAATATTTATTTTCTGCGTAAACAATTACAAAAATTTGAAAAAGTAACGGAAAAAAATAGACTTTGCGGTTGCTGTCTCTGCTGTTGCTGATTACTTATCCTTTACCGTGATCTTTGTACAGCTACACGATTTATTCCTTGTACTGTGTATTTGCTTGTGTATCAATCTGATAGCGAGTTCATATTTGGCACATGCAGGTATCGTCTTTACCTTGGACCAATAAACCTAGACCAATACCATATATACACATAAGTGTTTTCATAATTCTATAATTGAGGTTTCCGAGAGAAGGTATAATATATATTTCAACTGCGCCTGCATATTTGTTCCACCTAAAACAGTTTCTACTAGAGAAATATTATAAACTTGCAAAGTATTTCAATTTTCCTTTTGCAATTATACGCGGAAATTTTTCTGTAACATTTTATTATTCGGAACAAATACTATGTCGGAACTTCTGTCACAGGGTGTCGCTCGTGACATTGTGTTTGTGTATTTACCTTGAACAGGTTTAATAATTCGCAGAGATGAAGTATGATTTATAAATTCCGACTTGCAGAACTGAAGTCAACATGTATTGCAGAGATGATGTATGCTATTTTTTTTTCTAAATTCGCGGAGATAAGTTCAGTCGAAAAACGACTTAAACATACTGACAAAACGTGTATACATAACATAAATAGGTGTTATATCTTTATATATCATAAATTCTTTTAATTACCTGAAACCTCTGAAATTTACCAATCTTGTTACTTGTTACTGCCAATATCTGTTACGTGTCAAAGGGGTTAAAAATTTAAAGTTTTCCGTTTTTATTTCATCATATGAACTGTGTCAAAATTCTTCAAAAGTCAAATTTATCCCTATCTATAAAATTTGTTTATAAATATGTTGTTATATTGTGACAGGTATTTCACCAAGGAGAGTGCATAAAATGATTGATTATATATAGTTATACCATGTTTGTACCTACATGGGAGAAACGGAAGTTCCGAAAAAGGATGTGTATATCTGGAAACAAAGTACGAAATTATTCAAAAATGTATTCTGTATATGACAATTTCGACAACTTATGTCTCATCAGTGCATTTTCATGTCAATTATCGAAATCCATACACAAAAATAAAGTAATTATTTTAAACAATGAAACAATAAAAGCGTTGTTCATTTGCTTATTGTTACCATGTATTTGTAGAGACTAATTTGTCTCATGTGCATTTACTCCATATCATTCCATTCATCATAAAGTTATTATTTCAAAATGTGAAAATATATTGATTCTTCTCCCGTGATTTTTTTTCTTATAATCGAGAGATAGTTCTTTACTTCATATAGCATTGTTGGGTATTAATTCAGTTGATAAAAAACCGGTTGCAATAATAAACGTATAATGATCAAACTTTAACAGTACATGTGAAAAAGGCAAAGACATAGCACACAAAAACCGTATATAAAAACTTTATACCTAAACTGTTCGCCGAGAACTCCGCTTAATAGGGGTAAATACAAGCTTTTCAAATATGCAAATACTTTTGGGCAGAAACTTATAGTGAAAATAATATCTGATATCAAACACATAGCCGCTGTCAACGTTTTCAAAATTTCTGAATTTCTGTCCGTGTAAAAGTCTGTTCTGTCAAGATTTTGAATTCATCTTTAAACATTTCATAATAATTTTAATATGAAAAGAATGTTAATGATATAGGCTTTCCAAATATATTATTATTATTATTTTGACAGAATGGTTATCAAGTGAAATATTTGAAATCAACACGCGTAAATTTCTCGACATTTTTGTAATCGAAAATCTCGTCCTGTCCAGATTCTAAATTCGTCTTTTTATATTTTCTAATTATTTTTACACCCACAGATAGATATTTCTTTCTTCTTTAAAAATCATTTTTATTTTTTTCAAATAGCTCAAGAAAGTTATGGCCAAAAATGTACAAAAATTCTCGTCCATTTTTTCCCGTCCTGTTTTTCGACCACCCAAGTTTTTCTGTAATACCACATATTAATACATTTCTTTTGAAAATTGGTAATTTTGATTTTTATATGTGACTTTTACACAATTATGTGTCTTGCAGTTGAACGCAGGTGACCCATCGAGAGGGCGAATCTTCAATGTGAAGGTACAAAACTGCGATCAAAGTAGATAAATAATATGAACAAGACGAATGGAAAATGTACTGCATAATCGTCGGTGCACGATAATAGGGGTTGTGCAGACGAACGCCTGATAATAGCGTTCGTGCAAACTTACACACGATACTACCGTTCGTGCAAACCAACGCATGATAGAAGCGTTCGTCCAGACGAACGAATGATTATTCTACAGTAACCAATCAAATTTGATTATTTGGTTTGCAATCGTTCGTTTCCTTGCACAAACGAACGAACGCGTTTATCGTGCAGACGAACGATCAATGGAAACGAACGGAAAACGATACACGAACGAACCAAAAACGATACACGGACGAACGGAAAACGAACGAGAAAAAAGACATGTTAAACGAATCTGCAGGAGTGTAGTTTTTTCTATCAGTTTCTGTCATTTTTATATCCGTTGATTTGAGTACGGGAAATGCTTATTGTAATACGTGTTTTTTAAGCCAAGTCGCCAAAAATGTCGACATCAAATGTTTATATTTTCTTGAATGTGTTTTTGTTGTCTTCGTCCTCGACTTGGCAATATTTTTAGTGTACTTCTTTTTGACTATTTTTGGATTAAGGCTCCCAAAAAAAATGATTCTAATGATTAGAGGTTACTCCTTGAGACAAGTGTAAATCAACAAAAAATATTGTTTATTACATTTTGCAACCTGGGTATTTTTATATTTTTAAACAACTTGGGCGAGGCCATGGCTGGTGGACTGGAGGCCCTGAGGGTATTCTATGGCCTAGTAGTCAGACTTGTTAACATTCCTTTATACAAAAATTAAGAGTTGTTATCAAAATTGTAACCCACTAGCCTAGTAGTCAGACTTGTCTGACATGAAAAATTAACCTTCCTTTATACAGAAATTAAAGAGTTGTTATCAAAATTGTAACTCTATTAAGATTTAACATTGCAAAATTTTTTTTTTTGAATTGTAACCTCTTTAAAATACTGAGGCTTCGTTACAGATATTGCGCTTGTTGGATGTTCTTGGTACTGGATTTGGCCTCTTATATCAATATGTTTGAAAATGAGTACTTCCTTATGACTACTTTTGAATCATGGCTACCCCTTGATACACGTGTTCAGCATAACAAACATTTCTGTTTATTATGCAAAATTGGTATTTTATTTCATTCAGTAATGGTGAAATCAAATTCATCCCGTTATTATAAATTTAAGATTTTATTTCAGAGTCACTAATGATAGCAAGATCAAAAATGTTTTTGTTAATTTTTTCGCCTTAGCGGATTTGACATCATTAGATTTGACTTCAACCCGAATTGACTTATTTCAGTGTGACGGACGCCGTATATACGAGACAAAATAAGCTTACCTTTCGGGAGCACCTGTTTTTTTTCAAGTTTTTTGTCTTAGTTTTGAATGATGTATTTTTGTTTGCGTGTTGTTGTGGTTGTGTTTTGTCTTTTAATTGCAGATGGCATTGATTTTGATAATTGACACGTCTTTTGTTCCATTGGTGTTGTCATTCAAACATGAAACACTGTTACATTAAAGAGTGTAAGTCGTGCTATTATAGTAGCTGTTACTATGTGTACGTCTATATCACAACCTGTTGAGGAACATTTGTTATATTTTGCATATGCGCATTTCGACAACTTATGTCTCTTCAGTGCAGATAAAATCTAAACGTTTGGAAGTCCATAATTCAAAGACGTTTAAAAACTGATAGAGAACAAATAACCAATATGATCTAAATGTAAAGCCAATATCAGCTAAAGACAGAGCTTTGCATGAGGGAGATACTCCTTAGTTTTCAACAACATTTACAAAAATTAGATATTGTAAGGTTCCAAATATTGATCACATGTTATTATGACCACCTGATGTCGCTCTCGGTTTTTTTGGGAGTTCACGCTGTCAGTGTGTATTTTTTTGTGTTGTCTTTTTTAATTTTAGTTTTGTCTTCGTGAAATGATGTTTGTGGTACAGATTTGTCTTTGTCCATGTTTGAATACTAAAGTGATTACAAAAGCTTTTCAAATTTTACCTTGGTACTGTTTGTGGGTTAGAGAAGTGAAACGTAACATGGTTCTAAATTGGTTTTGTCTCAGGGTTAGAAAATGACAATAACCAATCACTTACCTAACAGATCTTTCAAAACATATGCCTCACTGACCGTGTGACAAGTGCTGTATACAGAGCAAGACATTCCTACCCTTCCGGAGCACCTGATGTCACTCTCAGTTTCACTGGAGTTCACACTGTGAGTGCCTTTGTTTTGAATGTTGTGATTTCTATTTCTTTGCTTTGTACATATGTATCTGTCTAACGTCATTGTTTTCTGTGTTCACGTTTTAGCCATGTCTTTGGACTTCGATTTTTGTAAATTTCACTCCTTTGTTCCTTCTGTATTCTACTGCCGTTGTTCCTTATAACTTATCAAAACTAATTGGAAGAAATTATATTACATACATGTAATATTCAAATCAGTCTAGGCATAGTCTCCAGTCTGCCTAGTCAATATAAACGACAACAGTGATTTTAACGTAATATTAATAATACCGGCTAATTTATATTGGAAACATGTAAATCTTAAGTTTTGATAAGTAAAGTTTTCTATTAAGGGTTATGCAAGTCTCGCATTTTGACATCGAGAAAGCACGAAAGAAATTCACGTTTTCCTCCAAAATATGACGTAGTGGGATTATGATGAGCCTTACAGATCCTTACAGACTTACAGACTCTTTTTCTCTTTTCATCCTGAAAGTTTTGAACTTGATTTTCCTTCTGTAGTGCGACAGTGTTTGCTTTACTCTTTTACCAGGAAACTTGAGCTAGCCGGAAGCACCCATTGACCAATCTTTCAAAATTACGTTTTGTCCTTTTCACTCCTTGTCCTGTAGTTAGTAGCCTACCTGTATTGGGTTTAAGTCGTATAATTATACAATTTGATTTGAAGAGACAAAAGTTGTCGAAATGCGCATATGCAGAAACTAAATTCACATAAACTTTTTTTTTCTGATTATTTTTATTATACAAAATTTCTTTCATTACTATCCTGAAACCTAACAATATGCAATTGTTTGCAAAAATTTATTATTCGGATAATTGTCAAAAACATTTCACCAATTTCACTTTTAAAACTTTAGTTTTAACAAAATGATCTTGTCTTGGAATGGGGTCTGCAAGTTTCGTCCAATTTTGGGATTTCTATGTAATATTTTGTACCCAGAAGTTGCATTTTAACAGAAAAATATGACGTTTCAAGCAAACAATTAGGACGTCATAATCCCATAACGTCATATTTTGGCGGGGAAAGTTTTCAAATTTGAATTTTATCGCGATTTCTCGGTGTCACATGACGAGACTTACACACCTTATTCATATTCAGAACACAAATGACCTTAAAACTCCAGTGTAATACTACTACTATTTCAAATTTATCGTTACAAAAATCGTTCGCATTTAACGAAAATCCCATCTGAAATTTGTCATTGGCTGATCTTCCGTTTTTATGAAGAAAAACAGAAATCTGTTAACATTCTGAGAGAAAATGGAGTCCTCGGAATATATATTGTTGTGATTAATCCTCAGTCCAAAAGAATGTGTGACAACATTTGCAGTAACAGTAAACAGGGAACAATCCAAAGCCTGCAATTTAACGGGAAACATTAGAGAGAATCGTGTGTTTAAAAAAAACTGTTTTATTAATAATAACAAAATATCAATTTATTCAACCAGAATTATTGTATTTCTTTTTGCTTTTGTGAAAGCCAAATAATACACAAAAATGGGTAATCAGAGATGTGATTACTTTTTATATTTCTAGTCGCGTTGAAACGCTGTTCCCAGAACGGTATTTGCATTTTCTAAATGCAAATGAAAAAAAAAATTCCCGCTAACTCTTTAAAAAGGTTCATTTGTCTTGTTTTTTTCCTTTTATTTGTGCCATAGTACAAACACGAACTAAATTTTGTTGTCAAATAAATTCTCTTTATTTACTTATTCATAAGATGTTCATGTGATGTAAAACTCATCAAATAAAAATTTATTTTGTTATATGCGAAATAAATTAGTATATAAGGAAATCCCAAGTATTTTAATTTAAATCAATATCTTAGCGTTTGAATCAACCTGGAATGATGCACGACAGTCGGGCAATTACCAAAATTAATTTTCCCCATACCTAACAGTATTTTCCGATTTTAAGCAACGTTTTTATCATAAGAACATAAGAATGATATTCTAATAGGTTGTGTGACAGCATTACTCCACTTTTGATATAAAAATATTAAACGAATTTCAATAGAAAAGCGCTTCAACCATTGATATAAATGGAATTATGTTTTCAAAGCATTTCAAACGAAATGAGGATAAATTTAACGATGTGACACCTAGCGTTAATCATGTAAATAAGATCGTTATTCTGAATTGAAAACGATTGATTTTGTTTTTAATTTCTTTTTGCGACAATAGTTTCATCTTTTTGTTCACAGGAACGGCCACAGAATACATTATGGACAATAAAAATGACACAAGCTCACGCCTATTGCTTAAACTAAAGAAAATTATTCAGACTTTAGACATATTTCCGTCTGGAATAAATCTTTTCCAAGCTGGTGTTGAGTTTCCATGGGAACATGATATTCAGCAAAAAGATGTTAGATTATTATTATTAATAGGTAGAAATATTTTAATTAATATAAAGAGAACAACAAACAGTAATTATGTTTCCGATTTATTTAGAATTGGGAGCGCTTCAAACTTGCGATTTGACTTACTACCATTAGAATAACAAAATACCGAAGTAACTGTGAATTTAGTGTTTGCATATGGAGAACCGTTTCTTCAGGGGTCGAAAAAAGCCATGGACCTGTCATCCAAAATTGTAGCAATCAATCCAATTTCACTTTAGGGTAGCTGAATACCGAAATCGTAACGACACCTCGCACGGATTCATAGGGGGCAAAAAGATTGCAGGGAACACTCACAAGGACAGAAAACTACAATAAACGCTGCAAATTCAAATCAAACGGCAAACATAATGTATGGCCAAAAATATTTATACAGCTTGTCTGGCAACGCATGACAGTAATTGTAAGAACACTTTGCCAGTTTAGTTATGTGTGATGACGATTACGCATCCATTTGCAGTAAAGACACATATGTAGCGTTGTTCGACATTAAACAAATAATTCCACTCAAACCATTTATAGAAGTCGTCTTGAACTTACCGTGCGGTATGAGCAAAGGTCATTAATGAAGGCCTTATGGTGACTTAAAGATGAAGAACAACATTAAAAGCGTTGTTCCTTTGCTCAAGTTTTATCATGTATTTCCTTAATTGTAAGATTTGTTTTCTTCAAAAAGACACATTCGATCCATTTTTCGTATAACCCCGATTCAAAAGCTCATTTTAAAGCTTTGATATGCAAGCTTTCGTTTTGTCACTGTTTTTTCTAGATAGTATCAGCGCACTTAAAATATTATGTATAGTTTCTTGATTATGTCTCTCTTATTTGAAAAAAAAAATATTGGAAACCATAAGATTACATTCCTCATGCATGTAGTTGGCCTTTGGAAAGCTTGGCTTTATTTATTCGTTTTGGCATATTTTGCTATTAAATATTTTAAAGGGTTATATTACGTTTCCGACATTTTCTCGTGTCGGTATTCTGTGAAGAAATTTGTGGAGTTGTCTTTACAAAATAGCAAGTCGAAGTCCTATACATCTCACTGAAAGCTAAGAAAAAAACGTCGTCACTGTATGTTGGCGAAGAATGTAATTGTAAATTGTGATAATGCAACAGCTGTAACAATGAAAGATTATAAATTTTTAATAGCAAGAGTTGTTTGCTGTTGAGGGTTAAAGAAGTTACACGTGTCATGGATCTTTATTGATTTTGTCTTAGGATTATAAAATGACAAACCAATCTGCAACCAAACATATCTTTCAACATCACATTCTAGCTGGCAGTGCGACGGGTGCGCTAAAACCATGCGTGGAGCAGATCATGCTTACCCTTCCGGGGCACCTAATGATACCTCAGTTTTTGTAGGGGTTCACTACTAGTGCTTTGTGGCTTTCTTGTTCATTTTTGTTCTGTCTTTGTCATTCTTTTTGGATATTAATTGCCGTTCATATGGATGTTTTTTTGGGGGGGAGTCCCCTTTTCATCATTTTTGCTTCGGTACTCTTTTACTGATGTATGGCAAAGCATCGAAATTTATATCATGGGCCAGCAAGATTATTCTCATTTGACTGAGTATATTTTACTATTAATATAATACTATTAGTACGATATTTCATAACAGCTTTCATCCTTACTGGCATTTCCCTTTGAATTTGTCTGAACGGATTTCAGTTATTAGTAAGCTAGAGAAGGAAAGTTTAATTGATTTTCTCATTGATAGCATCATTGGCATTTTTATTTATGTTACATTTTAGATTTTACGCAATGAAAATAAATATTATGTAATATTATTGTCATTATGTTCAACAATTATACAGATAGGGATGTTGTACACATTGATGCAAATGAAAATACATTTCATTGAGTTATTAATCAAAACAATTCATCATCTGTGAAGCAATTTATTTTATTTTGAGACTCTTATCGACCCAAATGCATAAATTGTCGGTCGTGAATCTATGATCGGGATAACAGCTTTTTTCTTATTTGGTACAAAATATTCATAACAACCATGATGAAATGGTTTCGTTTGACTGTAATAGAAAACAAGAGGCTCTCAAGAGCCTGTATCGCTCACCTGGACCATGGCTGACATAGATAAAAGGCATTTCCAATAGGAAAAACAAAACATAAAATTTAGCAGAATACTTTTTTTTCTAAAATTACAGTATTCTTGTTTGGTTTCCATGGCAACTGAAAGATCGTCCATCCATTACCACCCATAACAGAACACCATTCATAAAAAAATTGGGCAGGGGTTCCCCTTATAATCAAGGTAATACATAATGCTGAAATTGAAACATTCAGACCACAATTCAAATAAAAATTCATAAATTTGGGCAGAGGTTCCCCTTAAAATCAATAGGGCCAATAGGGACCACCTTAAGACCATTGTGGCTTAGTTTGGTTCTAACTGGACCAGTAGTTTCTGAGAAAATCTTCGAATGTGTATTCCATAGGGTCCAATGTTAAAACTATGTTCCCGCTGGTGGCCATCTTGGATGAAATACAGACCTGCCAGGTATCTTTTTTGGAAAGGACCATCTAAGGACCATTGTGACTAGGTTTGGTTATAATTGGACTTATAGTTTCAGAGAAGAAGATCTTTGAATGTCTTTTCCATAGGGTTCAATGTTTAAACTATGTTCCCGCTGGCAGCCATCTTGGATGAGGTACTGACCTGTCGGATACTTTTTTGGGAAGGACCATCTAAAGACCATTGTGATTAAGGTTGGTTATAATTGGAATGGTAGTTTCTAAGAGATCTTTGAATGTCTTTCCCATAGCGTCCAATGTTAAAACTATGTTCCCTGCCGGGGACCATCTTGTATTAGGTACAGACCTGTCGGATACCTTTTTTGGAAGGGACCATCTAAGGACCATTGTGTCTAAGTTTGGATTTAATTGGACTGGTAGTTTCGGAGAAGATCTTTGAATGTGTTTACCCATAGGGTCCAATGTTAAAACTATGTTCCCCGCTGGCGGCCATCTTGGATGAGGTACGGACCTACCGGATACCTTTTTTTAAGGGGACCACCTAAGGACTATTGTGACCAAATTTGGTTCCAATTGGCCCAGTGGTTTTAGAGGAGATCTTTGAATGAAAAGTTTACGCTGGACGGACGGACGGACGCTGGACGCCAAGTGATGGCAAAAGCTCACCCTAGCATAGCCAGGTGAGCTAAAAAGAATCTATGCATTGCTCATGACACTCAATCATATATATGTCAATTTAATGAGCGATGATACTAAATTACTTCATTTTTTTTCTAATTTAGATTGTATGACCAAACAAAAAAAGAAAAATGTTCAGATTAACTGTGAAGTCATAAATTTCAATAATGATATTTTTTGTTTCATCGCATATTGCGATTGCTGATATCAATGGATTAAAAAACAAAGTCTTTGCATATTTCACCCTTGATCAATGTCATCTGAAATATTGGATGTAAGGTATTCAGTATGATTTTCTAATGAACAAGAACATGAGATTTAAATTCTTCTTCATATCTGAGTGGTTCTGATTTTTTAATGTTAAACTGTGGTATTCTAAAATCTTGTTTACCATCGACAGCCATTTACTATCCACAACAGTACGTGCATAGTTAATTGATGTTCCCTTTTTAATTGTGAAAATATTTACTTTGTTTATAATTGATAATCAGTGCTTGTATAGTAAATGGGTATAATAGCGGAAAATATGCATTTTCAAAAATAAGTCAATTTTTTTTAAAATATAAGAACTGGTCAAGTTCAAAGCTAAGCTTTAAAACATATGTAATGACTAACATTCACTTAGCACCTGATGATACCTCAGTTTTTGTAGGAGTTCACATTGCTAGTGCTTTAGTGATGTGGCGTTCTTGTTCATTTTTGTTGATTTGTTTTGTCTTTTTCATACTATCTCAATTTGTGTTGGATATGAATTGCCGTAATTTTGGATTTATGATTTTAGAATTCCTCCTTTCCTCGCCTTTGCTTCGGTATTCGTTTGCCGATGTATACAATCAATGCTCTTGCCAGTCAGCTTTGATTACTGAATGAGTGATTGGGCCTTCAAAGTATCTGGAAAATCTGTATACCTGAGTATTTAGCTGTGACGACTATTTCAATTTTGCATTTACCAATTGCATTTCATGTGACCGAAATCTTCTATACTTTACCATTCTTCTATATTTTTGCCTCGTTAATATAATTCGTCCGTTTGCTCGAAGCTTCAATTTAAACTTTAAACAACAATTACATTTTATCAAACACACTGCGTAAAACCTGCAAATTACCACAAATCCAAAATTGGGTTAACACTATGGAGCTATTTGACTTCTAGAGAAGCTTAATGTTTAATTCAGCAACGAGGAAAATAACAATGTTATTACGTTTGAATTTTTTGAAATCGGTATTTTACATCGTGTATATTACCAAATAACTCTTATTTCATTTCACAAAATAATTTAAAAAATTACACCGTTAAAAAGTACAAAATAACTCGTATAAAATGTTTGAATATATTACATCTATCATTGAAGTCAGATAGTTTGATATGTTATATGTTTGTACACATAACATATTATTGTGATCAAAATATCGAATGCTTTTAATAAAATGGCTTCTCTGCTAACAGATAAACGAAAAACGTAGTTGTGGCTTCACATTTTATGATTTATAAAAAACCGAAACGCGTGGATCATTGACACTGAATTTCTAATTCTCTTATGATGTGGCAGCTTTATCTATTTGTTACACGAAAAGATAATTTTCATATCAATTATTGCTTTTTTGCTTTCATATGATTATATAACTTTTCAGCAGTATTTTCATTGGTTGTTCTAGCGGTCACACATCAGGTCAAAACCACATCATGGAAATTCTTTTGTAATTTTTAATTGTGCTCATTCCATTATGTCGCCTGCATTATTTTTTTATTTTATTTGAAAGAAGAAGAAATTAATAAATTGAGGTTCGTGTGTACACATATATTTATTCATTCTCCCAAAATAGTTGAATATGTTTTGGCCTTTTGAAATATATTTTATTGCTAAAATTAGGTTTCATTCCTGTGTTGATGTTATGATGTAATTTGTATTGAGATCATCGACGCGTGGAAATTGAAATCGGAATCAGTTACCACAGATACAGAGAAATGTACACCTACATACAAATAATGCGTAGCATTTTCACTCAACTGACAAGCAAATATTACTTTCATTATAGATTTTTAAAACTGTAATTACAATTCAACCGAGCTTTCTGAAAAGATGCCAAGGTTTGTCACCAGCGTGGAACCATGTACTTGTCATTGCTATTAACTGTTGTGTACATGTGCTTATAATCTAACATAGTTCCTACATCTACAACACTTATCGTTGTTTAAAGTCTCTTCTTTATATATGGGGAAATTTATTGTTAGACTTTACATTCGTTATAAGGATAAGTTTGAAGTACATAATCAATATTCAGTGTATTCACAAACACAACAAACTAAATTCTCCCAACTTAACATAATTAGAAGAACGCGACAGAGGAGTTTACAAATGAGATTTATCATAAGAGAAATAGGTTACCCAACTTCTGAAATTGTATATCGCTTGTATTAAATTCTCGCTATCTAATTACTAATAATTATTAACTCGCTGAAGCTCGTTAATTATTATTGTGTCATTAAATAGCTCGAGTTGATAACAAGCGATATACAAGCCTCACTCATAATGAATGAAAAGGAAGGTATAAAAAATCACGGCACATAGTTTCTTCAACATTTGGTGTCAGTAAATATTGAAGCAAAATTTAAAAAGATAAAAAATCCAGAAGTGTAATTCCCCATTATCTATCTTTAAAATAATGCGAACAATCTGATCTTCGACTCCCGCTGAATATAAATTGTTAAGTTGCATGTAGGTATATTTGTTCTCGAGCACCAGTAGACCAAAGTTTTCTGTCACTATGGTGCAAATATAACCTATTTATCGTTTCCCTTTTCAATTTTTTTGCCCTTTAAAGAGATCTGGGTCGTTTCAAAGTTTTAGATTCTCATACAATATGTTTACTACAATGTAATATTTCACGAAAGGATATGGAGTAAATGAACATGAGACCATAACACATATGTTCACTTCATTTGCATTAATTTTAAGTCCTGATAGAAATTGTAATATTTTTTCTTTGTTTCAAGCTGAATTTATAAGATGGCACAATGTGTATGTCTGCATCGTAACCTGTTTGGAAATGGTTGACATATTTTTACAATTGATCAACTGTCATTATGTCATCCCTTATAACTTATTAAAACTAATTGGTAGATTTTATATTACATAATATTTATATCAGTCAAGCTATAGTCCCCAGTCTGCATGGTCAATATAAATGACAACAGTGATTTTACGTAATATGAGGTTCAAAGCCAATTCTAATTGGAGACTATCAAAAATATAAAGTCGTCTCTATAACGTGCACTTCCTATGAAAACAATTAATATATGCCATATAGCAGTCAAACATTGCTCTAGAAATTAACAATGGAAAGATATGGAGTATATGCACATGAGACAAAGTTTATAAATACATGATTAAATCAAGCAATGGATCAACTATCTTGAGGTCAGAATGAGGTCTTCAACATTGAGCTGTGCTCATACCTCAGAAGTTCAAGACGACACCTGACACTTTATTGTTAAATGTCGAGCAACGCTAAATACATGTTTCTTCTCTTTAGTTCACGGATGAATGGTTGTCAACAAAGATAAAAACTGGCAAAGTTTTCTTACAACAGCTGCCATCCGTTGCCCGCCAAAAAAGAACTCGGAAAACAATATTATTATATAGAGGATGGTGAAAGATTTAAATTTCTCAGTGAAAGAAAAGTGATAATTATTATAAAATTATTTTCCATAATTTCACTCTAGGAAGTGGCGTCACAATAGACGTCGTCAACGTTGTTGTTAAGTAAACGTACCGGCGGATTAACATGGAAAACGTAGTTCATGAGGAGAATCTCAAATTAAACCAATAATTATAAGAGAACTGATCTATATAAAAAAAACAATAACTAATCCTAGATTCTGATTATCGAAAATATTCAACTCATGATCGAAAAACACTGTAATTCACTCATGCGCTGCGCGCATTCGTGAATTACTGCCTTGTTCCATCATTCGTTGAATATTTTGCGATAATCAGAATCTCGGATTAGTTATAGTATAAATGATATATAAACAACCACAGGGCACTCATCCAGTCAATTGCAATAAAACTTTGTATAATAAAACAATGTAATATAGGCACTATAAACAGAATGGTCAGAACAAGATTTATAAATTACAAAAGAATTAAAATCCGTAAAGGTTCAACGGAACCTAGTATCTCTCCCGCTCATTTATGTTATCATTTAGTTTGGCCTTTGTTCAGATGAGGTTGCTAGGTAGAATTCCAAGAAATAACTGGTCTTTTCAGAAATTAAAATATCAAAATTAGAATCAAACATTTTTACATTCCCATTACTGAACTATGACTGTTGTAACTGAAATGTATGTAATAAGGTATGGTCGCTCAGTAAAATTCCCAAAAATATCTGGTCTATTGCAGTTCCAGGAAATTTACAAAAATTAGAATCGATGAGTTTTTCTATTGAAAGTAATCACTATTATTGTAAAAAATTGAAAAAGGTGTGATTTCGGGTAGAATTCCAAAAGATAATAGGTGTTTGATAGTTGCAGGAAATTAACCGAAATTTTTATCAAAGATTTTAGCAATTCGACTTTTGAAAATGATCATTATAACTAAAACGAACTGGATAAGATATGGTTCTAGGTAGAATTCCAAAACTTTAACTTGACTTGGAGAGTTCCAGTTAATTTACCATAATTGGAATTTTTCTTCAATTTTAGTATATTTATCGTTGGTTGATTCAAATTTATTCAAAAAGCATTGTTGCTTAGAAAAATTCTAAAGAAAAGCTTGTCTTGGAGAGTTTCAGGAAATTAACCAAAGATGGAACCATGTTTTGTTTAATTCCTTATTGTTCAAAATTATGGTTGGTATCAAAACATAACTTTTATTTATAATTGGATGCAAAAATTTCAAAAATTATTTGACTTTTATACTTTTAGGAAATTAACAACAGTTTGAATACAGTTTTGCAATAATGCAACACTAACAATAATTGATATATCTAATGAGTTTTTGGTATTTTCTGATTCATATGTTGTATATATCGTAGCTTATAATCATTATCTGAAATAGTGTTATGTTACGATCGTTACATGCAAAACAAAACAGCTGTAAATAATAATCCTGAAGTCAAATCCAAAGAATATATTACAAACAATTTTTTTAGAAAACAATTACAAGGTTTTTCCCAGTCTATGTTATGTTTTATGTTTGAAATCATCTTGATGAGAGACACATTGTCTCCAATATATCAGCCATTTCTAAATGTTTTGAAGATTTTGAATTAAAAAAAGACAAAATTTGCTATGACCTTGATAACTTTTGGCTAGAATTCAAGGTCTTTTCTTACTAATTAATTTGATATGTTACTTGATTATACTACATTTTATCTGTAATGGTTTAAAGGATATACGCTTAAAAACATTTTATGAAACGGGTCAAGGCCATTACTACTCCCTGGAGTCATCATGGTCTACATGAAACAAATATAGCTCTTGACATTTTAAACATTTTTGCTGATATATCTTTCCCCCATCTATTATGGTTTCCGAGTTATTCAGTCACACGAAATAATTAAATAACAAGGTCAAAGGTCAGCGATGACTTTCAATATCATACTCAAATTGAAGGTCTTTTCTCACTGATTACTTTAAACAT
>MJUU01021350.1:51320-62511 GCA_002080025.1 Modiolus philippinarum | reverse complement strand
TTTTTTTTTTTGCATGACAAATCATCCTGAAGATGAATGCAACATTTTCCTAACCTCAGATTTCCTTATATCGGTAACGGTTTCTTAAGAGATCTGATAAGATGATTAACTGTATTCTAGGATATTACACTGTTACTAAAAATAGAATCGGTTCAAAGGGTGACCTGAGTCGAGCCATGCCAATTTTTTTTAAGTGTACTAAGTTTGGTTTTGATTGGTCAAAGTATTTTGAGAATATTGTTGGCAGAGGAAAACAAGAATAATAGTTGGAAGAAATACAAAAAGGTCTTTCCACTGTGAAAGGAAAAACATTAACTAGAGCATGGAAGCAGGTTGGAATGTTGTGCGAAAATCGGGTAATTAACCAAATTAACTGCATTTTCCCATTTTTTGCAACGTTTACATTATGTATTTTCCGATTTTAAGCAAAGTATACGTCGTAAGAATGATATTCTAATAGGTTTCAGGATAACATTTGATCAACTATAATATAGAAATATCCCACGAATTTCGATAGGGAAAGATGCTTTAACCATTCACATATTAAATGGGATAATGTTTTCAAAGCATTTCAAACGAAGTGAAGATCAATTTAACATCGTGAGACCTGGCGTTAATCATGCGTTAATCATGTAAAGTAGATCGTTAGCCTAAATTAAAAACGATTGATTTTGTTTTTAATTTCTTTTTCCGACAAAAGTTTGATCTTTTTGTTTATAGGAACGAAAATAGAATACATTGCTTATTGCGAAAACTAAAGAAATATATTCAAACCGAAAATCTATTTCATTTTTGTATAAAGCTTTTCGAAGCTTGCGTAGAGTTTCCAGGGAAACATCTTACTGAGCAAAATAGATGTTTGAATATTCTTATTAAATATTTCAGCCACAAATGTATATATAAAAAGGACAACGAACATGTGAAAATGCTGCTTTCAATTTGACTTTAAAAGGCCATGATTCTGTTGATTTGTCTTGCTACTATCAGATAACCTTTTTCAAGGACTGAAAAAATAAGCCATTTAGCAAGGGACCTTTAACTTGCACATAGTGAAACACCCGATCTTGGTGAAGCTTTGCAGGCAAGATTAGGTTTGGTCCAATTTATCAATCCAAAGATTCAAATTGATTGCATGATTGCAGGAAACCTTCATAAAAATACAATATAACTTTCATCTTCAAAACAAACAAAAACAACCCAAAAACAAAACAACAAAAACAATCATAATGCCAGGACAAAAATAATAATTATTATTTATACAGATCGAAAACGAACTCTAAACCAAGATCAATTACTGCTATACCGCTCCCAAGTATTGTTTTATGTATTGGACCAAATAGATTATAATTGCCACTAGAGCACCACTGGGGGAAATAGTTCCCCAAATAAAATCATTCTAAATAGACAAGACTTTATTACTATGATGAAATTACAAGAACAGGAAAACAGCAAACACCTACAATGGTCAGGAACTACAATCACAAGCCACAATCTACAAGCAAACTGCACCAGAAAAACAATAATGAAAACAAGAGACAAACATAAATAACGATAGGAACTCGGGATAGCCGGACTTGGTACCGGCACTAGCAAAAGCCAGTGGTAGGGTTATAAACCGGTTTATGGGCACCCAAACCTCCCCTTTCTCTATCCCGTTTCCCTATAGTATCATAAACATGCGAATAAAACCCAATACAGGTAGACTACTAACTCAAGGACAACTATCTTGGAACAGAAAAAGCACAAGACAAATCGTAATTTTGAAAGAAGGATCAAAGAGTGCTCGCCGCTAAACTGCCGGCTAGCTCAAGGAATCTAGTCTGCTGGTAAAACACTGTCGCACTACTAAAGAAAAATCAAACTCAAAACTCCCCGAAGGGTTTGGTAAAGAGTCTTCATGTATTTCAGTAGACATCGGCAGTATCAGTGAGAGGCCAGTATGTATGTAAAGTCTTAAGGTCACTGGAATCCAAAGCCAATTCAACGAACTCGCTCAATATCTCGTCATTATCTACTATTACTTATAGAAAGGCCTTCTTATAGAGTTTTTGTGAAAATTTCCCAATGTAGAGAACGTTATCAGTCCAAGTCTTACTGGCTTTGCGCATGTTCGGTATGTCAAAGTAAAACAGAAGTGAAACTGAAAATATAAGATAGAACTTGACTAGACAGTTCAGTCTATCAGCTTTAGGATCCTGCTCAACATTTATTATTTTTCTTTATTAAACTACTTTTACCCCCTTTTCTTGTGAACTACTGTCTAAAAATAACATAAGCGTTTAATGTGTTGAACTGTGAAAGGGTTACCCTAATCTCTACTGGTATCCGTCGGTCAGAGGTGTTTCTAATATGGCTGACCCTATAAAACAGCTCTGAAACAACGGCAGTAGAATACCGAAGGAACAAAGGGGTGACATTCACAAAAATCGAAGTCCAAAGACAGGGCAAAAACGAGAACACAGAAAACAATGACGTTAGACACAATCGACGAATCCATGTAGGGATTAGGCATACATCAACCATTTAATATCTTAACACAAGCAACTAACCTCCAACCCCCACCCCCCCAAAAAAAATTAGAACGTTATTACCATTTGATTTTGAGTAATCGGGACCTTGGAAGATTTTGATCGAAAAATGATATTTCCATCCTAATGTCGATTGCATTATTTATTTTTTTAGTTATTATTTTCAGTTTATAATGCATTTTTTCATTTAATGAAACATTCATTTGTTTCGTTTGGTTCTGAATATTTTTTTTTTCATTTGCATTAAATACATCGGAAACGAATACCGAAGCAAGAACGAGGATTCAATTATTAATTTCTAAATTCTTTTAGCACTTATTAATTTCGGAAATCTTTCAGCACCCCATCCATAATCAAAATCAAATGGTTGTCCCTTAAAACTATTTTGCAAATTTATTGCCAACACATTCTGGAACATAAATGTTCGGAAGGGCTAATCATGTATTCATAAAGTTAAATTCTTTCAACTGAATGTACACAAACAGTTTGCAAATTACAGCAGTCACAATCAGCAAATCGAGTAAATAAAAAACATGTATAATGATTCAATGTTTCAATAATGAACCCCCTACCCCTAACAAAAAACCAAACAAACAAACAAAAAAAAACAACCACATTGGCAAATAAAACTATAGGAAAGTAATCATATACTGTAAAAGGGGATATTTTCGCGTGGTTTAAATTTCGCGATTTTCATTCATAGGCCTATTCGCGAGGTGTTATTTTCGCGATTCTCGTATACCGTTTGTCTTATTTGTAATAAAAACAAATTTACATGAGGGGGGATTTTCGCGAATATGTGTCAATCGCGAAATAAGCGAAAATGAACCCCTCGCAAATATTTCCCATTTTCCAGTAATATGGAAAAGAAATCTCAAGTACTAGTAACTAATACTGGTCTCATGTTTACATGGAAGAGAGAGAGAGAGAAATATGGTCATTATGATTATGTGATACTCTCATAAGAGTTTTCACTCAAATGTACCACATTGTAGTCATAGGCATCAATTCACAAGGTTAGAATGTGTTTGTTACAAGCATGGGCT
Source organism: Modiolus philippinarum (assembly GCA_002080025.1). NCBI lineage: Eukaryota > Metazoa > Mollusca > Bivalvia > Mytilida > Modiolidae > Modiolus > Modiolus philippinarum. The sequence goes on along the minus strand of MJUU01021350.1, from coordinate 58,937 downwards.
AAATATTTTTCTCTTCGCTTTTTACCGACCCGCACAGGCGTGGGTTACGTCTAGTTAGTTGAATATTCATTACAGCTTTTATCTTTACATACATTTCCTTTTGAATTCTGTTGAATGAATTTCAGTTATTAGTAAGGTAAAGCATATGAAAGTGTAATCCATCTTCTCATTTGTAGCATCCTTGGCATTTTTATTTGAGTCACATTTCAAATGTTACGCAACTAAATAAGATATTATGTAATGTTATTGTCATTACGTTGATCAATAATACAGATGGGGGATATTGTACACACCAATGCATATAAAAATACATTTCATCGGGTTATTCATCAATCCAATTCTTTATCTGTGAAACTATTTATTTTATTTTGAGACTCTTCTCGTCCCAAATGCATAAATTGTGGTGAATCTGTGATCGGAGAGACAGCTTTTTTCTTATTTTGTACAAAATATTCATAATAATCATAATGAAATGGTTTCGTTGACTGTTTTAGACAAAATGTATTATGTATTGCTCGTGACATTCCATCAGATATATATTCAATAATTCGCGGTAAATTAATGAGCGACTTTTCTAAATTACTTCTAAATTTTTCGAATTTAGATTTCATGACCAATAAAACGTTCAGATTAACTATGAAGTCATTAAGTTCAATAATGATATTTTTATTTCATTACATATTAATAAAATAACGAAATTCAATATAGATTTCTCTATGTCGATTATTAGTTCTTGTACTTAGTTTGCCGACATATTTTATTTCTAGTGTCAAACCCAATATTGCATACCGAGCGATAATCTATTTCTTAAAAGAACCATTGGACATTCAAAACATTTGAGAAGTTATTATTGGGATTTCATCTGTGACAACTTTTTCAATCTTGCATATATTTCAATATTTCATACCGAGCGATAATCCATTTCTTAAAAGAACCATTGGACATTCAAAACATTTGAGAAGTTATTATTGGGATTTCATCTGTGACAACTATTTCAATCTTGCATATATTTCAATATTTCATACCGAGCGATAATCTATTTCTTAAAAGAACCATTGGACATTCAAAACATTTGAGAAGTTATTATTGGGATTTCATCTGTGACAACTATTTCAATCTTGCATATATTTCAATATTTCATACCGAGCGATAATCTTTTTCTTAAAAGAACCATTGGACATTCAAAACATATTGGGAGTGTTTATCTGTGACAACTATTTCAATCTTGCATATACCATTAGCATTGCATGCGGCCGAATTCTTCTATTACTCTTTCTCCTTTGCTAGCAGCTTTCATTCGCCCTAGACTAAAGATGTCTGAATATTAACAAAAACACAGCAATTATGTTTTGCAGAATATACTGGATAAAAACTGCAAAATTAAAAAAAAAACAAACAAAAAACAAAAATTGGGCTCATAGGGCGGAGAGCTATTTGACTACTGCAGAAGCTTAATGTATAATTCATCAACAGTGAAAATAAAAATGCTGTTACCTATTTTTTTTTTTTTTTTGTAACGGGTATATTAACAAATAACCATGATTTCATTTCACAAAATAGTTTAAAAAATAACACTGTTAAACAAGGCAACATAACTCGTATAAAATGTTTCAACAGATTACAGCACTCTTTGAAATCAGATAAATTTGTAAAATAATCATACTATTTTAATGTGATAAAAAGATTAAACAAACATCGAATATTTAAAAATAAAATGGCTTCTCTACCAACAGATTGACCAAGAACATGGTTGTGGCTTCACACCTTCTGATCTGAAAAACAGGAACACGTACATTGCCCTTAGTCGTTGACACGGAATTTTCTAAGGATGTCCATTTCATTCACACATTCCTTCTCTAGAAACTAACGACTGAAAAACAGAACATTTGAAAGGAATTAGACAAAATGTTCTTTCTAGGAAACCAAAGTCCATAGAACTACGTTTATAAAGGATACGTCCTACAGTATTTTTTGGCCGTGGCGGTAATATAGTAGAGATGGATATAATCGAGGTACCATGTAACTAAAATCGTTGTTCTTCGTCCTGAATTCAACAGGAGGCCTTCAACAAAGGGTTAAGACTCCTACCTCATATTAAGTTCAAGACTGCCCTACATTGTAGCACCAGTTTGAGCGGAATTCTATCGCTCAATGTTGAACAACGCTACAACCTTGAATCCATTTTTTCATGGATACGGGGCCGTCAACAATAAGGCTAGTAATAATTACAATGAAACTAAAGGCTCAGAAAAAAGATTACGACACAAAGTTTATTCAACATCAGTTGTCACTGAATAATGAAGCAAAATTTGAAAAGAAAAGAAAAAAAAACAGTCAAAACATATGGCATGCCGTTTTCATATTTATTCGCTATTTAAGATTTCTCATAAAATATATAAGATATCTCATATATTATATAAGATATCTTATTTAGAATATAAGATATCTTATATAAATTCAAATATATGAGATATCTTATATTTTATATAAGATAACTCAATTAATATATAAGATATCTTATATATGAATTAAGATATCTTATTTAATATATAAGATATCTTATATACTAATAGAGATATCTTATATATTATATAAGATATCTCTTTTGAAAGTTAAATATAGATATCTTACATACTAATAGAGATATCTTAAATATTATATAAGATATCTCTATTGAAAGTTAAATATAGATATCTTATATACTAATAGAGATATCTTATAGAACATAAAAGATATCTCATATATGATATGAGATATCTTATATATTAATAAAGATATCTTAATTGTGTAATTATATAAGATATCTTATATATTGAAGAAGAGACATAGTTCTGCTGTAAATGCTATTGAAAAATATGACGGGTGGATATTGGATCAGTATTAATTGCAAAATAAAAAAAACTGTAATATTGTACACGTAGCACGTAATAATGTAAGACCGGAGATACGATCCTAATCCCTTAGATGGCTGGATACTGGATCGGTATCAATAAAATAATACAAAAATCAATAAATAAGACAAAACAATGTTAGGGTTAGGGTTATATCTTTCGCATAGACGAGTAGATTTTGGAACAAAATTCATTTGAGGATCTAGCCATTAAAATATGGGGTTCGGAAAAAGGGTTTCCAGTCGATTATTTGCATTTGTTGTCAATTTTGCTAGAGAATCTTCACGAAATCCAAAAAATTTACAACAAGGGAGGGGGTCCTTAACACGGAACCACTCTTTTGAATCCGACAATAGTATCAATGAAACAAAATCTAAAGAACGTGGCAAAATATTTCCTCTGGTTTCTTATAACTGTCAAGCTAAGCAAGAAATTCGGTACATAAATTTTTTGATTTGCTAAAAAAATTAAGCCTATGAAGACTTCATTTTAAGTGCTTTCAAGTAAATAAGATATCTCATATAATATATAAGATATTTCCTTTATTATATAAGATATCTTATATAATTTTAACATATAAGATATCTTATATAGCATATGAGATAACTTATATATATTAAATATGATATCTTATATATTAAAGGAGATATCTGATATATTATATGAGATATCTTATTTACTAAATAAGATATCTTATATAAATATACATATAACATATCTCATTTAATATAAAAGATATCTTATTTAATATATAAGATATCTCATATAATATATAAGATATCTCATTTAATACATCAGATATCTTATTTAATAGATATCTTAAATAGTGAATAAATATGAAAACGACATGCCATAAAAACAAAACGATTTACGAAGGGTTTTATCCCATTATCTACCTTTAAATTAATACAAACAATTTGATGTCCCGGATAGAAATTAATCCGACTCCAACTGAACATAAATTTAAGTAGCATATAGTTATATTTGTGCTTGAGCACTAGAACACCGTATTTTCCGTCTCTATGGTGCAAATATAATATTTGTATCGTTTCCCTTTTCTATTTGGACTTTTATTATTATTATTTCTATTGTTTGCGTTTACCCTTTTAAAGAGAACCTGGACCGTTTGAATGTTTTAGATTTGCATAAAATATGCTATACTACAATATAAGTCGCGATAGAAATTGCGATATTCTTTTTTTAAACTCATTAGCTGGTACTATGTGTATGTCTATATCTAAATCTGTTGGGAAACCGTTGTTATAATTTTACAATTGATCACCTGTCATTAATTTATCCCTTATAACTTATCAAAACTAATTGGAAGAAGTTATATTACATAATATTCAAATCAGTCAAGCTATAGTCCCCAGTCTGCCTAGTCAATCAAAATGGCAACGGTGATTTTTACGTAATATTTGGTCAAAAGCCGAGCATGAATGTAAAAACCGGCGAATTTATATAGGAAACATGTAGACCTGCTTAAGCTTTGATGAAATATATTCTGTATAGGATCTGTAAGTCTCGCTATGTGACACCGAGAAAGCACGATAAAATTCAAATTTGAAAATAGTTTCCGCCAAAATATGACGTACTGGGATTATGACGTTCTTATTATTTGCGTGAAACGTCATATTTTTCTGTTTGAAATGAACTTCCGGATATAAATTACAGACACTTCCTTCTCTTTTTCCCCGGAAGTTTTGAGTTTGATTTTCCTTCCTTAGTTCGGCAGGGTTTTACTGTTTTACTAGCAGGCTTGAGCTAAACGGCAGTATCACGTCGAGCACCTCTTGACCAATCTTTCAAAATTACGTTTTGTCCTTTCCACTCCTTTAAAGATAGTGGTCCTAGAGTTAGTAGCCTACCTGTATTGGTTTTATTCTTATATTTATGTTTTTTATTTGAAAAGACAAAAGTTATCGAAATGCACATATGCAGCAACTAAATTCACACCACCTTCTTTTTTGTAATTGTACAAGGGTGCGTTACAAAAAACTTAAAGTCATCATTACAGAAGTTTTACGGTCGACATCACGATCTTGTGGATCGCTATGGGATATCTGTTTTCCAGATGACAACAGATCTTTCCCTCTACAACTAAAGTTTATTTTTCCTCTATCAAATTCGACTTTACTACCACAGTTGACATGTTCAACACGGCGGGTGTCTTATAAGTAGCATGACATGCTTACTCTACCGGTACGCGTGATCTCGCCCATGGTTTTTATTGGGTCCGTGTTGTTCATCTGTATGTGTGTCTTCATTTTTCTTTTTTGTCCCGTACTGAAGTGGTTTCCTTGTTTCTTAGTGTGTCTGATTTTGCCATTGGATGGATTGCATGGATTGCATGGATTGTTCATCCTTCTGATTGACGGTTCGGTTCTCACTTACTTTACCAAACAAAATTGCTTTCATTACTATTCTGAAATCTATCAATATGCTCTTTTTTGCAACAATTTATTATTCGGGAAATTGTCAAAAACATTTCACAAATGTCACTTTTAAACTTTAGTCTTGTCACTTATATTCAGAACACAGCTGGCCTTGAGCCTCCAATGTCAAACAATTACCCTTTCAAATTTATCTTTACAAAAAGCGTTGGTATCATTTTGCGGAAAGCCTATCTGAAACTTGTCACTGGTTGTTTTCCTTTTCTATGAAGAAAAACATAAATCGGTTAATATTCTGAGAGAAAATGGAGTCTTTGGAATATCTGTGGTTGCGCATTTAATCCACAGTCCAAAAGAATGTGTGAAAACATTTACTGTTTACCGTAAACGAGGAACAATCCAAAGCCTGCAATTTATCAGGAAACGGTTGAGAGAATCCAATGTTTCAATAAACTGTTTTATCAATGATAACAAAATAATGATTTATTCAAACAGAATTATTGTATTTCTTATTGCTGTTGTGAAAGAGAAAATAATACTCCGAAAAATGGGTACACAGGCAATTGTGCCACGCATGAAATTCATATGAAAAACGTATGAATTTCATGCGTGCATCTACGCGCGTATAAAAGACGAAACGAGCTACGCATGATTTTCGCATGAAATTTTTCGCCTAAATTTCATGTAATTTTCATATGAATATCATATGTAAATTAGTACGCACGATTTACATGCGTGCTAAGAACGCCTGAATTTCAAATGTGGCTCGATTCATCTTAAATTCATGAAATTAATTTCGTGCGTATTTCAGGCGTGGCTCAGTTCGCATGAAAATCATGAAAATTTTGTATATACCACCAGTACTGTATTCATTTAAATAGATGATTCTTGATTTTGGGGGTGTTGCCTCATAGTTTGACGGTTTTCCTTTGTACATATTATGGTTTTTTTCTGTATATGTATTCTGTAGTTGTTTAATGATTTTCAATACTGTTTGTAAAACATCCATAATATGTCAGTTTCTTACAGATATATTACATATCAATAGTACCACTGAAATTATAGGCCCATATATGACATCAATATTGCCGCTGATTCACCCTGTAAAAGGACATAAAATTGGGCATCACAAAGTATTGATAAAACAGGGCGTGACAACAGGTCCGTATAACAGGTTACCATAATTACCGTAACCAATATAACGGATTTAGACAATTCATCCGTAAAGGTCATTTGACATTATACACCTAAAACATTGCATAAATTTTACATGGATAATATTATACACAGCTATGTTTGAAATAGAACTTTAAATATACAATCAAAATACAGTGCTTTATTTTACAACCACATGTACAGTGTTTCAGAGGTGACCTGATACCAACATTTTTGGCAACAGCTAAACCTTTTTTACAAATTGACAGAAAAATAGGCTTATTTAAATTCATCAATAGTTACTGTAATCTGATGAATAAAAATTGAACAATGACCAGTCATACTTGGAGAAGTCCTACTTTTCACCCTTTCCCATCTATCATTAATCAATTTACAATAGCGAATGAGGAAATTAAATGGACCTATTTTTCTTTCAACTTGTCAACTTGTAAAACTGTTTGAGCTGTTAGTACAAATTTGGTATAAGGTCACACTTGAAGCACTATAATTTGTAGGACTTTTTGTAAATCTAACATGTATTGTACAATAAGAGTACTAACAATCTTTGTATAGTACAACTAATGTACCTCTAATCTTTGTACAACACGAACAGTCAATTTTATATTTACAAAAGGTGTTACTAATACTATATGTACAATAGATAAGAAGTACTAAATAACTACTTGTGGTGAAACATAATACTATTTTAAATTGTACATGAAAAAAGTATTGTTGCAAAATAGATGTCTATAATATGATCCACAGAAAATTTTGTAACATTTTGAGAACATAATCAACATGACTTATATAATCTGGAACATGAGCCCTTTTTGTTGACGTTTCTTTTAAAGATATATAGTGTTCTTCATAAAAAAAATACAAGACCTATAAAAATATGTCATTGGTTAATATCCTGTTTTTGTTCTAATGTAAATAATTCTAAAATCATTGTGTTTGTGTCTTCCTGTGATTTACATTTTGTAGTTGGCCGAATACTGGAGATTGTTACATGTATCTCTATCTAGTATATCAATGCTCAAAAGCAGTTAGTACCCATGTCTATATCAGTAATTATATATTTTTATTACTATTCTGATTTTGTGAGGTTGCTGTATAAACTAATGGCAATAAAATACTAAAGAAACAAACCACACATAAATAAGAAAAATCAAGTCCAG
>MJUU01021350.1:5311-51271 GCA_002080025.1 Modiolus philippinarum | reverse complement strand
GTGTAAACATTTATTGCTATTTGTATGAGTTTCCTTTCGTCTCAGTATCACTTAACAGGCCTTCATACAAAATAACAGGTCACTGGCAAAATGTCAGGAGCAGGTTGCTTTGCCTTGGCACTACTTGACTGTTCACTATTCATTTGACGAATGTAATTTTATAAAATTGTAGAAAGAAAGATATAAAGCATGTCCTGCTCTGTATACGACACCAATAAAAACTTTCAGCCAGTCAATCCAGGGTAAAGACAAAACCAATAATATCAAATAATTACTCTTTATTCTCTGAAGGAAAATATTTTGACAGTGAAGTCTTTCAGGTAGTCAATTTGTCTGGACACTCAATGTAACCCATTGTCAGGTCTGTCCCATATATTATGTATATTCCTCATCAGTTTTGTAAACAATGAAAACAGGCAAAAAACGACAAAATCTGTGAAATGACTCCTAATAATAAGCAATCTGGTTTCATTTTGCTATGTTATAGCATTAATTGGTCTACAGAACAAAGCAAAAAGACGATATGGATATTGTGGAATTTATGTCACCCCTATTATGCATATAATATGAGAATTGGAAAAAATAAGAGAAAATCATATACAATTCACACACTATTTATATTGAGAATATATAAATATCATTAAGATTCAATTAGTCCATAATGTCCATGTAATTCTTTATCACTAATAATGTTCTTCATTGGCTCCTAAAAAGACAAAAACAAAATCCATATTTAATAAGTACGGTATCATCAACTCTTAAAATAATTTGGTCAACCAATCATTTTGAAAATGGCGGTTAACAAACAATTTTCAACACGAATTTTGAGGTCCCAAAAGTATGGCAAAAATTTTATCAATTTACACTTAACCTTCATCTTCTACAATTTTGGAAATAATTTACTAGGTATTTTGTTATTTGTTACCTACATGTAACTCTATTTCCCGATTTTAAGCAACGTTTTTATCATAAAAATGATATTTCAGTATGTTTGATGATAGCATTAATAATTTTTAATATATAAATTTTCAACGAATTTCAATAGAAAATCGCTTTAACCATTCATATAAATGGGATTAGGTTTTCCAAGCATTTCAAAAGAAAGGGGGATCAATTTAACGTCGTGAGACCTAGCGTTAATAATGTAAAGTAGATCTTTAGCCTGAATTGAAAGCTATAGATTTCGTTTTTAATTTATTTTACCGACAAAAACATTTATTGCTATTTCTATGAGATTCCTTTCGTCTCAGTATCACTTAACAGGCCTTCATACAAAATAATAGGTCACTGTCAAAATGTCAGGAGCAGGTTGCTTTGCCTTGGCACTACTTGACTGTTCACTATTCATTTGACGAATGCAATTTTATAAAATTGTAGAAAGAAAGATATAAAGCATGTCCTGCTCTGTATACGACACCAATAAAAACTTTCAGCCAGTCAGTCCAGGGTAAAGACAAAACCAATAATATCAAATAATTACTCTTTATTCTCTGACGGAAAATATTTTGACAGTGAAGTCTTTCAGGTAGTCAATTTGTCTGGACACTCAATGTAACCCATTGTCAGGTCTGTCCCATATATCATGTATATTTCTCATCAGTTTTGTAAACAATAAAAACAGGCAAATCAGAGGCTCCCAGGAGCCTGTATCGCTCACTTGGTTTTCATTTGCCACAATCAAGCTTACATTGTAAGTTATAAAGTTGAACTCCAGTCTCTCTAACTTTGGTAGCTCAAACTCAACCAATTTTTGAACTGTATTTAAAGTCTGATCATGTTTTACTATATGTCTTTGTTGGACTTTTTTTGACAAAAAAACATTCTTGCTAAGGACCACTTTTGACACCAGTTTTGAAGTCGAGACATCATTATGTAAATGGCGGTCAACAACAATTTTTAACACCATAAAGTCGCAAAATCAATATCTATTTGGAAACAAAATTTTATTGAAGTCAGACTATGTTGAATTTTCCCGCCTTATTTGGTGGTCATTTTGAAAATGGCGGTCAATGTACAATTTTCAACACCGGTTTTGAAGTTGCAACATCAATATCTATTAGGAAACCAAATTCAACGTTGAATTTTCCCGCCTTTTTGTCAGCAATTTTGAAAATGGCAGTCAATGAACAATTTTTAACATCAGTTTTGAAGTTGCAACATCAATACCTATTTGGAAACCAAATTTCATTGAAATCGGACAATGTTGAATTTTCCCACCTTTTTTGGCGGCCATTTTGAAAATGGCGATCAACGAAAAATTTTCAACACCGGTTTTGAAGCCGCAACATCAATATCTATTTGGAAACCAATTTTTATTGAATTCGGACAATGTTGCATTTTCCCGCCTTTTTTGGCGGCCATTTTGAAAATGGCGATCAACAAACAATATTCAACGCCAGTTTTGAAGTCGCCACAGCATGGCAAACATTTCATCGATTTACACTTAACCTTCATCTTCTATAGTTTTGGAAATAAAGACGAAAAATACAAAAAATTTCAAAATTTGGTGAAAAAAGGGCAATAACTCCTACAAAGGGTTTCTGATTTTCTTCAAAATTTCAGGGTGGATAGATCTTGATATGCTGAACATTTTATCAATTTAAAGTTGACCTCTATCTGTTATAGTTTTTTTTTGATAAAAAATAAAAAAATATCAAAATTTTGAAAATTTTACGGAAAAAGGGCAATAACTCATAAGACGGGTTTCAGATTTTCTTCAAAATTGCAGGGCTGGTAGATCTTGCCATGCTGATCATTTTTACCCCATGTCAGATTTTTGATATCTGTAACAGTTTTCGAGTTATTTGCAAAATACAACAATTTACCCCTATGTTATATTTTTAGTAACAGCAGCCATGTTGTTAGATCCTCGGACTAATCGAACACAATTTTGAAACTGCATTCCCTGGTGATGATTCAGGCCAAGTTTGGTTACAATTTGCCCAGCAGTTTCAGAGAAGATTTTTTAAATTGTTGACGGACGGACGACGGACGCAAAGTGATGGCAAAAGCTCACTTGGCCTTACAGGCCAGGTGAGCTTAAAACGACAAAATTTGTGAAATGACTCCTAATAATAAGCAATCTGGTTTCATTTTGCTATGTTATAGCGTTAATTGGTCTACAGAACAAAGCAAAAAGACGATATGGATATTGTGGAATTTATGTCACCCCTATTATGCATATAATATGAGAATTGGAAAAAATAATAGAAAATCATATACAATTCACACACTATTTATATTGGTAATATATAAATATCACAAAGATTCAATTAGTCCATAATGTCCATGTAATTCTTTATCACTAATAATGTTCTTCATTGGCTTCTAAAGAGACAAAAACAAAATCCATATTTAATAAGTGTGGTATCATCAACTCTTAAAATAATTTGGTCAACCAATCATTTTGAAAATGGCGGTTAACAAACAATTTTCAACACGAATTTAGAGGTCCCAAAAGTATGGCAAAAATTTTATCAATTTACAGTTAACCTTCATCTTCTACAATTTTGGAAATAATTTACTAGGTATTTTGTTATTTGTTACCTAACTCTATTTCCCGATTTTAAGCAACGTTTTATCATAAAAATGATATTTCAGTATGTTTGATGATAGCATTAATAATTTTTAATATATAAATTTTCAACGAATTTCGATAGAAAATCGCTTTATCCATTCATATAAATGGGATTATGTTTTCCAAGCATTTCAAAAGAAAGGAGGATCAATTTCACGTCGTGAGACCTAGCGTTAATAATGTAAAGTAGATCTTTAGCCTGAATTGAAAGCTATAGATTTTGTTTTTAATTTCTTTTACCGACAAAAGTTTGATCTGTTTGTTTATGGGAATTTCTCGAGAATACATTAACGACAATAAAAATGCCACTGGCGCATGCCTATTTCAAAAACTAAAGACATTTATTCAGACTATAGATCTATTTTTCATCTGGTGTTTAATTTTTCCAAGCTGGTGTTGAGTTTCCATTGAAACATGTAACTATTAAATGTGTATGTAGAAATATGAAGAAAAAAAAAACAAAACAAAAAACTGTAAAATGCTTTCGATTGATCTGGGATGGGCAGCCCATGATACCTATAATTTGACTTATACCATAAGAATATCAGAATACCGAAAATACTGTGAATTTAGTTTCTGAATGTAGAAAACCTTTTCTGCAGGGCTTTCCGGAAACATACGCCATCTACTCATCATTCAAAATTAAGTTATCGAACCTTTCACTTGAAGGGAGCGATACACCGAATCGTTTTGACATCTTTCGCGGATTCATACGGACAAAAAGATTGCAGAGAACACTCGCAAGGAGAGAAAACTACACTTGAAGTTCCATCTTCAGAACACACAGCAAACATAATTCATGGACAGAAATATTTATACAGCTTATTCGGCAGCGCATGACAGTGATGTAAAAACACGTTCCCGCTCTATTTATGTTTGATGAAGGTCCCGCATTCATTTGCAGTAAAGACACAGATGAAGCGTTGTTCGACATTAAGCAAATAATTCACTCAAACTTTATAAGGGGCCGAATTGACCTTATTATGAGGTATGAGCAAAGCTTATTGTTGAAGGCCTCATGGTGATTTAAAGATGAAGAACAATAAAAGCGTTGTTACTTTGCTTAGTTTTACCAGTTATTTGTTTAAGGAAAACAACGACAATAGAATACCGAAGGAACAAAACACAAGATTACATAAATCAAAGTCCAGAGAAAAGGCAAAAGCAAGAACACCAGAAGACGGAAGACCAAACCCTAGAACACTACATATACAACACAAAAAACTAAAGCACTAACAGTGTGAACTCTCAAATAACAGAGTGACATCAGGTGCTCCGGAAGGGTAAGCATGTCTTTGTCTGTATACAACTAGCGTCACACTGTCAGTGGGTAAATCCAGGGTAGTCAAAACCAATAACGTCAAAGCCAGGAAGACGTGAATCTAGCTGAAAATGTCAGTTTTCATTTGTGACACTGACATTTCATATCTATCTATGATGTGGTCACGGCCATAGAATTTCTGAAGGGACGAAAGTAACAATGGCTGAACATATCCCTGACTCAGCAATTTTTGTGACAGTGCTTTTGCTCTTTCAACAAAGTCACTGTATGAACTGCATGCTCTACAGTAACGAATTAATTGTGAGTTATCCACTCCATATGCTGGAGAGGTGGGTATATTGCTGCAGAGAAAGGGAAAGTTCACAATTGGAAAGTAAATATCACGTAGATTTCAGTCGTCCATGTTCGTCATTTATAACAATAGGTCAAGGTTTGAAGCATTATCGGGTTTTTCAGTTTTCTCTTTAATATCAAGTTCAATGGGGTAGATGCAATGTAAATATTCTTTAAATCTTGGGTTATTAAAAGAAAGTATATCGTCAATATATCTAATTAATGAAGGGAAGATAACAGGAAACAAATACAATGGCCGAACATTATAATCACAAGCTGAAATTTGAAGCCTTGGCTAGTTATTTTTGTTTCTGCTGGATAAGCCCTTGTAAAAACTTCATACAAAAAAGGAAAAAGTCAGCTAAAAGTGGCGCACAATTTGTTCCCATAGGAATCCCTATTGTCTGTTGAAAAATGCGGCCTCCACATTCAACAAAAATGTTATCGATCAAAATTTGAAACATCTTTTTCACGTCATTTTCACTGTATTTCTTGTTTTACTCAGTGTGGTTCTTTATCTTTTCCTATTACCAAATAGGAATACCTGCGTTCTCCATTTTTGGTACACAAACATTGATGTGTGAGATCGGAAATTACTGTTTTAAGTTTATTTTATGGAAGAGTTGTATAAACGGTAAAGGGTAGAAAAATCAAAAGTTTGAATGCTATTACAGTTTGCGAGACTGTTTGAGGAGAGCTGTTCAAGGAGATCTTTGGAATTTTCTAGAATCCACATCTGATTCATGCCGCTCATGGAATAGGCTTTTTCGCAGTAGCTTTTTATACCATCTCTAACTGCAGTCAGTAAAGTTTTAAGGAGTTGGGAAAGGGACTTAATGGTGCATCTGACAGATCGTTCAATGAATCTCTGAAGCTTAGGCACCCAGTCAATGTAAGGGAGATAACTGATATTCCCATTCACTTTGATACCGAAGGATGCTAACGCAGAAGTCTAATTTGTGATTATCTGGTCCCTTGATAATTAAGTTGGGGTATAAGTAGGATTGCCAGATGAAGTGTCAATACCCATCTCCTTAACAATAAATAATTATAAGAGTTGTTCTCTTTGAAAAGACTCATACGACACGTTTTCAAGATTCAAAAGCTCATTTTAAGGCTTCGATATACAAGCTGTCGTTTTGTCACTCATTTTTCTAGATTTTATCGGCACACTTCAAATATAATTTATAGTTTCTTAATTATATCTCTCTAATTTGAAAAATATTGGAAACTATAACATAACATTCTTAATGCATGTAGTTGGCTTTTTAAAACATGCTTTATTTAGTTTGTTTTGGCTCATTTTGCTATTGAATATTTTAATGGTTATATTTAGTTTCCAATATTTTCGTGTGTCGGTATTCTGTGAAAAAAATGTTGTCTTTACAAAACAGCAAGTCGAAGTCATATACACATTGTCATAAAAGCCGAAAAAAAAGAAACTTTGTCATTGTATGTTAGTGAAGATTGTAATTGTAAAGTTTGATTATGCAACAGTCGCAACAATGTTTTAATAGCAAGAGTTGTTTTCTGTTTGAGGGATAGAGAGTAACATGTGCCATGATCTTTATTGGTTTTGTCTTAGGGTTAGGAAATGACATTAACCAATCAACAACAACCAAAACAGATCTTTCAACATCATATTCAAGCTGGCAGTGTAACGGGTGCCATGCATGGAGCATATTATGCTTACCCTTTTGGGGCACCCGATGATACCTTTTTGTAGGGGTTCACACTGCTAGTGCTTTAGTTTTGTGTCATTTTTGTTCATTTTTGATTATTTGTTTTATCTTTGTCATGTTGCCTCAATTCTTTTTGGATATGAATGTCATGATTTTGGATTTTTTTTTATTTTGGAATTCCCACTTTAATGATTTTTGCTTCGGTATTCGTTCACTGATGTATTACAAAGCATCGAAATTTATATTATGGACCAGCAAGATCATTCTCATTTTATTCTATTTGTATAATACTATTTGTCAGATATTTCAATACAGCTTTCATCTTTACTGGCATTTCTTTTGAATTTGTCTGAACGGGTTTCAATTATCAGAAAATTTAAGCATATGAAAGTGTAATCCATCTTCTCATTTGTAGCATCATTGGCATTTTTATTTGAGTTACATTTCAAATGTTACGCAATGAAAATAAATATTATGTAATGTCATTGTCATTACGTTGATCAATTATACAGATAGGGATATTGTACACACCAATGCATATAAAAATACATTTCATTGAGTTATTCATTAAACCGAATAACCACCTTTAAAGCAATTTATTTTATTTTGAGACTCTTTTCGTCCCAAATGCATTAAATGTGGTGAATCTGTAATCGGGGAGACAACTTTTTTCCTTATTTTGTACAAAATATTCATAAAAACCTTAATGAAATGGTTTCGTAGACTGTGATAGACAAAATGCATTATGTATTGCTCGTGACATTCCATCAGATATATGTCAATAATTCGCAGTGAATTAATGAGCGATGTTACTAAATTACTTCATTTTTTCTAATTTAGATTTTATGACCAAAAATGTTCAGATTAACTGTGAAGCAATAAGCTTCAATAATATTTTTTGTTTCAACACATTTTGTGATTGCCGATATCAATGGGCTAAAAAACAAAATCTTTGCATAATTCACCATTGATCAATGTCACTTGAAATGTGGGTATGAATTCTTATGTACAAGATCATATTATTTTAATTCTTTCTGTCTGAGTGTTTCTGATTTTTAAAATTTTTAAATATGCATAGTATTCTTAAATATCCTTTTTTAAAATTACCGACAGTCATTTGCTATTTTCATACACTGAATGGTTAATACATGTCCGATTTTTATGATAAAAATGTGTACCTTGTTAACAATTGACAATCACACGTGTATGGTAAATATGTGTAATAGTGAATAATATGCATTTTCAAAAAATATATATAAATAATTCCAATCACTTTTGCTAAAACAAAACTAACAAGGGATTAAAAATATGAAACTGGTCAAATTCAATGACATACTTAATACATGTAACTAGCATAGATTCAGTGCTTTTGTCGGTCAGCTTTGATTTATAAAAGAAATACTGGGCTTTTAAAACATTGGGACATTTTTTTTTTACGTGAGTGATTATCTGTGACATCTATTTCAATCTTGCATTTACCATTAGCATACATAACAAATACCGAAGTTACTTTAATTTTTTTTCTGCATATGGCCATTTTGACAACTTATGTCTCATCCGTGCAGATAAAATCAAAACGTTGGAAATCCAGAAATGGAAAGATGTGCAAAGTTTGATAGAGAACAAATAATCAAAAGGATCTTAATAGAAAGCCAAACTCAGCTAAGGACAGAGCTTTGCATGAGGGAGATGCTCCTTGGTTTTAAACAAACTTTTCGAATTTAAATATTGTAAATGGTGAATAAAAGGATATGGAGTAAATGCACATGAGACAAAGTCTCTACAAGTACATGGTAAAAAACAAGCAAAGGAACAACGCTTTTATTGTTGTTCTTCATCTTGAAGTCACCATGAGGCCTTCAACAATGAGCTTTGCTCATACCTCATAGTAAGTTCAAGACGGCCCCTAGCACCGGTTTAAGCGGAATTCTTTGCTAATTGTCGAGCAACGCTACATCCATGTAAGTTTCGAAAACCGGTTCTCGGACCAGCACAAAAGTACTGGACTACTGGACTGGTTAATACCCTCGGGGACTAAAAGTCCTCCAGCAGTGTCAGCGACCGCATGGTAATAAATAACAAATACCGCAGTTACTTAATATTTTTTCTGCATATAGCCATTTTGACAACTTATGTCTCATCAGAGCAGATAAAATCAAAACATTGGAAATCCAGAAATCGAAAGGTGTGCAAAGGCTGATAGAGAACAAATTATCAAAAGGATCTAAATAGAAAGCCCAACTCTGCTAAGGATAAATCTTTGCACGAGGGAGATGCTCCTTTGTTTTAAACAAATTCGTCTAATTTAGGTATTGTCAGTTTCTAAAAAAAAATCGGTTTCGGGCCAGCACAAAAGTACTGGTCTGGTGAATACCCTCGGGGACTAACAGTCCACCAGCATTTCATGCGACCGAATTCTTCTACTACTCTTCAATATATTTGCATCGTTTATATAATTTTTCCCTTTGTTCGCAGCATCTATTTGCCCTAAACTAAAGATGTTGGAATATTCATAACAACACAGCAGTTACGTTTTATCAAACACAGTTGATAAAAACCGCAAATTAACAAAAAAAAAGAATTGGGCTCATAAGGTGGAGATATTTTACTTTTACAGAAGCTTGATGTTTAGTTCACCAACAGCGCAAATAAAAATGTTGTTACCTATAAATGTTTTTAAATAGGTATTTTGTAACGTGTATGTTACCAAATAACTATTATTTAATTTCATAAAATAACACCATTAAACAGGACATCATAACTCGTATAAAATGTTTCAGCATATTACAGCACTCATTGAAGTCAGATAAATTTTTACTCATACTTTTTTATTGTGATAAGAAGATTAAACAAACATCGAATATTTTAAATCAAATGGCTTCTCCACTAACGGATAAACGAAAAACATAGTTGTGGCTCCACATTTTATGATCTGAAAATCAGAAAAAAACGTGCATTGCCCTTAGTCATTGACACTTAATTTCTAAGGATGTCCATTTCATTTACACATTTCTTCTCTAGAAACTAACTACTTAAAAGCATGCTCTTTTGTAGGAATTAAACAAAAGGCTTATTTTAGGAAACCAAAGTCCATAGAACTACATTTATTAAAGACACATTCTTTCATTGGGTTTTATTCGTATCTTTACTATACTATAGGGAAACGGTACAGATGAAGAGGAGGTTTGGGTACCAATGAACCGGTTTAACCCTACCGCTGGCATTTGCTAGTGCAGGTACATGTACCAAGTCCGGCTGTCCCGATTGCCTATCGTTGTTTACATTAGCTTTTGTCTTGTTTGTGTTTTTCCTGTGTAGTTCCCTGGCAGATTGCGGCATGTGACTGTAATTTTCAGCCATTGCAGATGTTTCCTGTTACCCCTTTGTTACATCCTATTTTTGTTGGCCATGGTGGTAATTTAGTACCGATAGATATAATCGAGGTAAGATGTAACTGAAATGAAATCGTCGTTCTTCATTCCAAACTCACTACGAGACCTTTAACAATTAGCAAACACTCCAATCTCATAGAAACTTCAAGACGGTCCCTAGCACTGGATTGAGCGGAATTCAATAAATAAATGTTGAACAACGCTACAACCATGCATCTATTTCGTTATGGATGGGGGTCGTCAAGACAGGGCTAGTAATAATTACAGTGAAACTAAAGGTATAAAAGATCACGACACACAGTTTCCTCATCATATGTTGTCCTTAAATAACGAAACAAAATATGAAAAGAAAAAAAGTCAAAAACAAAATATTTCCGAAGTGTATTTCCCCATTATCTATCTTCAAATTAATGCGAACAATCTGATCCCCCGTATAGGAATTAATCCGACTCCTGATGAACATAAAATGGTAAGTAGCATGTAGGTAAATTTGTATATATGGTGCAAATATAACCTATGTATCGTTTTCCTTTTCAATTTGGACTATTATGATTATTTTTATTTGTTACTTTTGTCCTAAAAAGAGAACCTGGACCGTTTAAAAATTTAAGAATCGCATACAGTATGTTATACTTAGTAAGTCGTGACAGAAATTGCGATATTCTTTTTTTCAAACTGAATATAAATACTGGTACTTTGTGTATGTTTATAACGTAATCTGTTGGGAAACAGATGTTATAATTTTACAATTGATCACCTGTCATTATTTCATCCCTTATAACGTATCAAAACTAATTGTAAGATTTTATATTACATAATATTCAAATCAGTCAAGTCATCGTCCTCAGTCTACATAGTCAATATAAATGACAGCAGTGATTTCTACGTAATATGAGGTCAAGAGTCAATTCACATTGGAGAATATCAGACTTATAGAAATGTACGTCTTGGGTTTTAATTAAGTGTGAGAACTGAAACCATTTGACAGTGAAATTTGTTCATGTGTTGTCTTTGTTTTTCTCTGTTGCCGTTTTTGCCATGTCTATGGATTTCGACTTTTGTGGTCTTCGCTTCCCTTGTTCCTTCGGTATTCTACTGCCGTTGTTTCGATCATTTTCAGAATATGTTGAAATTGTGTCTAAAATCCTCTAAGGTCGTCTCTGCTACGTGCACTTCCTATGAAAACAATTAATATATGCCATATTTGCATGTTTTCTAAAATATAGTAGTCAATCATGGCTTAAAAGGTAACAATGGAACATGATGGAGTAGATGCCTATAAGACAAAGTCTATAAATACATGATTAAATAAAGCAATGGAACCATTATTGTTAATTTTCATCTTGAAATCAGATTTAGGTCTTCAACAATGAGCGGTGCTCATACTTCATAATAAAATCAAGACGATCCCCTGCAACTTATTTGAGAGGAATCCATTGTTAAATGCCGAGTAACTCTACACCGATGTTTCCTCTCTTTAGTTAATGGATGCCTGATTGTCAACAAAGATAAAATAAACCGGCAAAGTTTTCTTACAACTACTGTCATCCTTTGCCACTCAAAAAGACTCATACAAGACAATAATAACATATAACCAACCACAAGGTACTCATCCTATCAATTGCTAGAAAACCTGGCATAAAAAAAACAATGAGATGTGCCCACAATAAACAGAATGGTCAGGATAAGATTTAGAAATTACCAAAGACTTTGTAAAGGTTCAACGGTCCCTAGAGTCTCTCCCGCTCACAATCGGAAAACTTCGGGTGAGTCCGCTTCTCTCCCTCAAAGTTTGAGGAGGGTACGGACTCTGCCGAAGTTGTGACGTTTGTTCCGCTCATTATGTTATAATTTAGTTAGGCCTTTGTTGAGATGAGGTTGCTAGGTAGAATTCCATTTATTTGAGCATTTCCGGAGATATACCAAAATTGGAATCAAATATTTTCACATTCCCATTACTGACATATGACTGTTGTAACTGAAATGTATGCAATAAGGAATGGTCGCTAAGTAAAATTCCAAAAGAATTTCTGGTCTATTGCAGTTCCAAGAAATTTACCAAAAGTTGAATCGATTATTTTTACAGTTTAACTATTGAAAACTATTACTATACAGAATTGAAAAAATATGTGGTTGGTAGGTAGAAATCCAAAAGATAATATGTCTTTGATAATTTCGGGAAATTTACCGAAATTATAATTAAAGTGTTTTGCAATTTGACTTTTGAAAATAATCATTGTAACTAAAAGGAACTCGATAAGATATAGTTCTAGGTAGAATTTCATAACAGAATTAAATCAATAGTTCCAAAAACGAAGGAGTTCCACTGACAAGCTCATATCTGTTAAGATCAACATCTAGGGCCTCTTGTTCGCAGCAAGACAAATATCATGGTGCATGTCATGAATTTGAACGTGGGTACAGAACCAGAATCCACGTATCATTTTAATTTTGTTCCGCAAACGTTGCTTACAACAATAACATCTTTGTGATATCTCAAGGGAGTATAAAATTTGTAGATCGAATGATAACTTTGAAAATCTTTGATAATAGAACAACATATAAGCAAATCATTATGAAAGTCTAATATATTTGTACAAAATTGCATGATTTCCTTTAGAACAGAGAGACCGGGTGCTTCGACCTATAGAGACCGGGTGTCTCGACCTATAGTGGATCAAATATAGCTATGGGGTATGATTTATACGAAATTGTATAGTTTGAATTAGAACAAAATATGTGTTCATTCATGTCCAAACATTCTTGGATAGACAGATGACTGAATGGCTGATAAGGCAAAGACTATAACAAATGAACAGATACAAGGCCTACTTTGCCTTCTTTTTTAGGGGAGCCAAATAATCACAGTGAAACGATGTGAAGGTATTTTATCAATGTATGGAAACTTTGCGGATAAAAGCTAATCAGAAGACGTTAATATATATTAATGCAAATGCCTTTCATTTTTAGATAACTTATTACCGAAGTTATTGTTAATTGTTAGATTTTATGCTTTAATTAACATGACTGAAAAATGCTCTTGTTTTGTCTTTTCCTATTATGAATCGTTCTGGACGGAGAAGTATTCCATGTTTTTATTGCATGGACCAAATGTTTAGAAAATAATTTAAATTTAGCCCCTTTCTCTCTGGGGCAGTTGTTTATGGTTTTAAAGATAAATAAAGAAAACTTCGATGGCTCAGACACCCAAAGGCCCGATCATGGCAGTCCGAGCTAGAGAAGATCGACCTATCGAGGTTGAACTTGATAAAAACAACAACAAAAACGGTTCGAGACTTCCATGATGTTCGAGTTATTGAAGTTTGGTCCATCGAAGTTCAACCCTGTAATTGAGTTGTCGAAACGTAACGCACCTCTGTATAGAATTCAACTGAGTATGAAATCATGTAATCAATACTTTTTGTGGTTGCCTGCTTATAATTAATAACAACTGTAGATAGTACTATTTTGCAGTCATAATTTCTTTTTATCCAAATGATTTTTTAAAGACTACAGTTTTATCTTGACACAAATTCAAAACCACAAATGTTTATTGAAGGCTTCTGTTACCAAGGAAAATATGTTTAAACAAGTTTTTGTACTTTTTTATGACTTTCATCACCAATTACAAATCATATGCTTTCAAAATTAAAGATGATGTCACCTGAGAATTAAAATAGACTTGTTTGATCTGTCAAGTAATGATGACGAAGATTGAATTTTTCAGTGACAACTTTAACATGAACTGTATATTCAAAATTATGGGGGTAGTATTTTCGCTCTGATGAAAGAATCTTTAATAAGATGGGGGTATATAGATTTTAGATGTTGGAATATATTTACTCAATACGGGCACTTCACAATTTATCAAAGCAGTGCTGTAGGGGTGTTCAAGGCAATGAAAAGATCTTTTTTTTTGGGCAGCGTGATTCATGAAAAATATCCTAAAATAGCCGCGTGATACGTGATTTCATATATTACTATACTAAAAAGCCAAAAATTAACAAATTTGAAAGCTTGATTTTGTGAAAGATGAAGCCCTACATGACCCCTAGAAATGCAAGGACATAGGTTCAGGAATAATGCAATGCTTTCACTCAACATTTGGAAGACTATAAAAAAAAAAACAGAAAATAGCTAGAGAGCAAAACATGTAACTGATCAACGCCAATAAACAAAATGTATAATCAAAGAACATAGCTTTACACCCCTTAGCTGTGTAACAGAATATCAGTTCCACCATAAGATTTGTTCCGAAGAAAAAAATATTACATAAAATTTGTTCCATTTTGTATTTTTGTTTCTAAACTATGAATGTTTTGACATTTCAACATAATACGGGACTTTTGAATCGTGTTCTTTCCGGAAAAAATCTAATTTTTTTTACGAAAAAAAAAATCAATACATCAATACATTGAGAGGGAATAACTAAATGAATGAACACTGTTGAGCTAAGGGTAATTTATATTCAACCGATTTGTAGCGCTTCAGATCAATTGTTTTCGTCAATTAAAATTTAGTTGAAGAATTGTCATGTAGGTAAAATTATAAATGCACTTCAATTTAATATTTTTTGTTTTTTTTATGAGGTATATATTTATTTCAATAGGTCTAGAAATCTAGTATATTCCTATATGGTTTCCGAGGTGATCGTTTCCGCCTTCAATTACACGAGAGTTCATATCTCGAAAGTCCCGTATTGTGATATGCTTATCGTACAATTTGGGTTCAACCATGCCATAAAAGCACGAATAACATTGTTACAAATATATAAGTACAATGACTTATCAGTTATTGCACGCAATTGTCAAGGAAATAAAATCTTTTCACTTACACATTACTCAGTTAAAGTTTCCGGTTTAAATCTCGAGTGGATTGTCCAATTTGTCATAATGAAATCATAATTAAAATATACACATACGATCAAATCAATTCAGTTCGACAAGGACTGTTTTGAAAAAGAAGAATGAGCCACAGTTATTATAATAGCGGATCATGGGATGGCTATGAGGTACCCGCTTCCGGTACATACACGGATCTGGTACCCACTTCCGAAAACTACAAACAGTACGCCGATCTAAAGAAATCGGACAACAAACAAAAATTAAGGAAGAGCTGGCGTGTCATTGTTGCAGTGCTCATCGTTATCGTTTTAATCTTGTCTGCTGGCTTTATTTCTCCTGTAATATATTTTCTACGTGAATTGGAAGGGCTTTCTGTGTGTGCTGCAACAGATTGTGGAAATGGAAAATGTTACATAAACGCAAAAAGGATTGCTGAATGCATTTGCCCCCACGGTAGTACTGGTAACCGATGTGAAATATTAGAGTTCAGAGTTTCAGAAATACGGACAAATTGCCAAACTAACTGGTCAACGTATGATATGTGGTGTTATAGAGAATATTCAGACAAAAAGACATGGTTTCAGGCTAGAGATTTTTGTCGTAGTATGGGTGCAAACCTGGTTAGCATTCATAATGAGAATGAAAACGAATTTTTGATTGGTCAGTATCCTTTAATTGCAAGAAATTATTGGATAGGACTTTATGTTGATCAATATGACAGATTTTTCAAATGGAGTGATGGGTCTGTCATGAATTATACGAATTGGCATACAAATGAACCAAATAATTTAAACCAAAATGAAAACTGTGTTCATATCTGGCCATACACTCTTGGAGAATGGAATGATAATAACTGCTTCATGTCTTTGGGATTTATATGTAAAATGAACAAGACAACTAGATGTGGATTGGATCCATGGTTTCTGTACAATGGGTCATGCTATTTATTTAGTCATTCGCTTGGGTCAAAATCATCGGTCAACTGGAACGATGCTCGCCAAATATGTCAGAATAAAGGGGCAGATTTGACAAATATACAGTCAAGAAATGAGTATAGTTTTCTTTTGAGCCAAGCTACAAAGTCGTCTTCTCAAGTTCTGTGGATAGGTTTAAACGACCGAGAACGAATAGGAGATTACAGATGGACAGACAATACTGTACCTTCTTTTTTGTCTTGGAACAATGGGGAACCTAATAAATACACTGATCGATGCGTAGGAATTTTATCAGTGTTCGGAAACTGGGCGGACGAAAACTGTGATAAAAGGCATGGATATATATGTGAAAAAGTTTTAATATGAAATTAAAGGAGGTGCCTTAATTAAAATAAAACTGGCCATTGAAGTTGTCATGTATGACATGATTGTATTCCGGAAATAGCCGGTCTGCTAAAATTTGATTTTGATGAATTTGTAGTGGTGTCTTCCCACTTATCCAACTTTTTAAAATTCACAATTTGATAAAAAGAAGTAAATACATGTCAATTAATTGAAAATTAAACACTTTTTTAAAATATGACAAATAAATATAGTTTTTTTATGGAAAAGGAAAAAATTGTAAATTTTACTTTAAAATCAAAAAGAAAAAAAGTAAATGACACAATTACAAGAAATATTTTTAGGGGACAACCATTTAATTTCAGATCTTGGTGCCAGTGACAGTAAATATTCTTATCCTACTTGTCATGAAAATAAATGATTTAATTTTGATTCGAAGAATAAATTTTTTGTTGCAAATGCAACTGAATAATTTGAAGGGACATTTGGTGAAAATAAATAATTTGTTTCAGATTTTCGTAAAAATAAATTTTCAAGGCAAAATCGCCCAAGCCTTCCCCTGAAAATCAAATGGTCGTCCCCTTAATCACATGTACTGTTTCAAAAGCACCTACGCCTATTAATTTGTGAATTTTATGTCTGTATTTCTGACTTTTCAACGACTACTCACTAACCATTCAACGCTATTTGCTTTGCATATTAGCAAATGCACCCAAGCCCCAAACCATATTTAGTCTAACTATGGCAAATGCACAAGCACAAGTAGATTATATTCAACACAGTTTGGGAAATTACACAGGCTCTGGACTCAGGACTCCAACCTTTTTAAACGTTGGACTTAAGGCTCCAGACAACTAAGACACTAAGACTCCAGGCAACACTAGGACTCTGGGCTCCAACACTCATGAGAGCTCCGGGCTCCATATACATTGGCTCCGGGCCCCACATACATAGGCTACGGGCACGACATACATGGGCTCCGCGCCTGTGTTATCACCCCCACCGGCCATAACATGCACTATCAAGATGCAGCAAACACCCATGGAAATGTTAATTTATGCGCTAGATTAAACAAATATTTATTTGGGTTTTTTTTTTTATAATATTTTGGTAATTTGTTTTCTATCAGCGTTTACACATATTTCGGTTCATGGATTTATTTGAAAATTTGTACTATCTAAATTTCAGAAAATTTGTTAAACCCTAAGGAGTTAGCTCTGTCCTTAGCTGATTTTGGCTTTCCTATTTAGATCCTATTGGTAATTTGTTCTCTATCATTGTTTACACATATTTCGGTTCATGGGTTTCCAAATGTTTTGATTTTATCTGCACTGATGAGACATAAGTTGTCGAAATGCGCATATGCTTAACCTAAATTTACAATAACTTAGGTATTTTGTTATTTATTAATATTTAGTATCAAATGATCATAAAGGCAAGGCTACTTCAAAAGAAAGAAAAATCAACCAAAAAATAAAATTGGTTTTCGGACCATCATAGAATACTGGCTACTGAGTTAGCAAATACCTTTCAGGGACTAACAGTCCTCCAACAGTGGCATCAAATGACAATTACACAATGAAAAATACAAACATATTCCATAATAACAAAATTAACATCAAATCAAAAAATAAGAACAAAAACAAAAAATAAGAGCAAAAACAAAATTGATGTAAAAAAAAATACAAATTAAAGCAAAACAAGAAGGACAAAAATTAAAAAAAGATGATTAATAAAAAAAATCAAAGGACTCAAGCAATTTTATAAAATTCATGACATAACATGAATATAATATAGTACTTTATTACAAGGACTTAATTTTCTAGCATATTTTTTTTTGTCCAACACTTAACCCAAGTTCTAATTAGTATTTGTTGTTTTAGTAATGTCACTTTTTCCCACTAATCCAACTTTCAGTTTTTACCTGTAATGTATATTTTATTAAAAAGTTGGATAAATGTGAATGAACCTTTGAAGTTACCTATAAACAAAAGTTAAACAAAAAACAAAAGAACGAATTTTTTTCTATTGATCGTTTAGTTTCCGGGCTCTTCAGATGTTATTTTTCTAGAAATCCCACAACCGATGATGAGTTGTCGTTTGCTTGTTATTGTCTCTAGCAGGCAAATCTTGGAAGTGTTTTTTGAAACAATCTGTCCATAATTAATATTTATTGATGTGGCACAAGTCGAAAAGTAGCAACAAGCTGAGCTGACAGCAATGAAAGGGAAGTCTGGAAAATTTAAGATGTATATGCACATTGTTTATTGTTTAGAGAAAACAACAAATTGTATTTTTTGTAACTCAAAGAACAGCGATTTAGATATATAGAATGAAACTTCTGTGTTGAAATGCAGAAATTTAAAATTTGTGATTACTTTCGCAAATTTTCTAATTTAATCATATTTATTTTAGGAAAGTAAGATTCTAAATTTTCATTATGAAACAATAAAATATTTCCGTACACTACAGTATGTTTTATTTTATTTTGCATATTCTAAAAGAATTTGAATTCCTGATGTATAAAATGGAATGCTTAAGTCACAATCGAGATTTAGTAAAAAATGTGCATTCAGGCAAGCAGTTTGAGTTTTTACTCTATAATTACATGTTTATTCTTTTAGTCAAAACATGGTCACATGTGTATTTTAACATTTCTCAATTAATCAATGTGCAGACCAACATTAATATCTTCTTACAAACATTGGAGGGCAGATCTTAAGGAAAACCTTTTTTTTTATCCGTGGACGCGTTATATTACTAAATTGCTGAAGCGGCAACTTTTAGGTTGACATCGGTATATATGACATGCCATTCTTCGATTTTCATCAGTGAATCATCTGCATTTTATAAAAAAAATCACTGTGGCAATTCTTTGTATATCATAAATTGCCGTTGCCTGATTACCTATTGATCATAAAGTTGTCCGTTGCCTGATATTGGATATTTTTCATAGCTTTGAATGAGGCTATTTTTATATTCAGAATTGCAAAGAAATGTGTTAGACCCTGTTTACACTTGCAAATTTAGATCGATCTTTTGTGAGATCGATCCCAAAAAGATCGATCTTCATGAATTGAAACTGAATGAATTGTGTATTTACACGTGTGTCAATGAAGGTTAGTGCGAAATATGAAAAACAAAAATGGAATTCCTTGAACTCATGCCAAACTGATAAAATAACTGAACTTTTTGGTGACGAACGGATGCAGTAATATTTAGATAAAGCATCGGGGAGAAACCTGGACAATTTTCTAACGAATATGTCAAGGCATAAACTACTGTCTTTCCGACCTTTCCAAATTTATCTGGCTATCTTTGTATTTTTATCTACTTCTATTACAAGGAACACATGCATCTACATAAGATCGATTCAATTTTATTGTGTAGTGTAAACGTACTGTTCTCAAAAAGATCGACCTAGATCGATCTTGCACTTTTAAATGTAAACGCAAACCGATCTTTTTTAGATCGATTCAAATTGAAGCAAGTGTAAACACGGTCTTAAACAGGAAAGGAAACCAATATATCGGACCGCAAGCATTGGAACAAACCATTCAACTATAGTTCCTTCTTTTTATATGGTATACTATTGTGTCATCACACAGAGCCCTTGCTTGTTTTGCTTTTGTTAAACATAATCAAGTGTTATATCACTAAAACACGTATTCCGTGAAGGACAAAAAGTTGTAAGACATTCCGTAAAAAGAAAATACATTACCACATCACTGTTCTTTTTGTTTATTTCCCTTGAAGAATTTACTAGATATCCATCATTTTCCTCCATTCTTTTCAAAAATGGTCCGTTCCTTGATCTGAAAGTCGCTTGATCCCGAAAGAGTCCGTAACGATAGCCACCATGAATATCAAAAATACGAAAGTATATTGCGCATATGCAGCATATACTAGTATTCAACAATTCTATAACAAAATTAAAACAATAAATCCAAAAATGTCAGAGGAGTGCCACTGAAAAGCTCATATGTGTCAAAATGACATCTTGGGGTCTTTTGACTATCAAATTTCGCATCTGCAGCATATATGCAACAATTCTATTACAAAATTAAAATACTAAATCCAAAAATGTAGGAGGAGTTCCAATGACAATGATCATGTAACAGACAGTCGAACAAACAAACGGACTGGCGGGACCAAAAAAGTGCAGGTATTATAAAACTAATGTTTTGCTTAATTTCATCCATTTAAGAATAAACTGAGAACGATGAAGACAAATAGCACTGGTAACCCTGGTGATAAACTCAAACTCATTTGAAAAAAATACTGACATAAAGAGGTAACCTGGAACATGGTTTGGAATAGAGGTCAAAGTGCAATGTTATTTAAAATAATAATATGAAAGTTACTATAAATTTAGTTTCTACAGATGGCCATTTCGACGACTTACAATATATGTCAGTGTAGACACAGTCAAGACATTTGGAAGACTAAACTTAAGGCGTATAAAGTAAGCAATGAGGGGATATGTAAGAACTGTACCCGAGAACAAGTTTCTGCAAATGCATGGTAAAACAAGCCAAGAAAAAACTTTTATTGTTGTTCTTCATCGTCAACAAATAAGTAGAATCTAAATGGAAAGCGAAAGTCAGATAAGGACAGAACTATTCTGTTACGAGGAAAGATGTAACCACAAAGGCAAGTAAATGGTTGAATGTTAAAAAAAAACAAAACAAAACAAAAAAAAAAACCTTGCCCACTATGCATTTTAAGCGTTTGACTTTCTTGATGTTGTTTTGATACATTTTTTGCCACAATGCAACACAATAATAGTTTGTATATTAAATGAATCCGTGGTGTTTTCTGATTCACATTTTTTTTGTAATCAACTCTATTGGCACAAATTTAAAAATGGTTGTTATAATATAAATTGTGAGGGAATAAACAAGCCTTTGTGTGTCTTGTCCTTTTTCTAGTTAGTTTATTTTATGTCTATAGGAGTCTAGGATGATGTTTATTTCGCTGGACTTGATTGCTCTTTGTTCAGGGGCCGACTCCGACCTTCCGTTGGGTGTGGGGTTTTCTCACCGTTCATTGAAGATCTTATGGT
The DNA here is from genome assembly GCA_002080025.1 of Modiolus philippinarum. Lineage (NCBI taxonomy): Eukaryota > Metazoa > Mollusca > Bivalvia > Mytilida > Modiolidae > Modiolus > Modiolus philippinarum. Next base: position 29,819 of record MJUU01021350.1, on the reverse strand, counting down.
GGCTTTGAGTTGTTATTACTCCCCTTTGGGTCGTTGTCTCTTTGANCTTTTTTCTATTATTATAAAACATTGAGACATATCAAACAATAATATTGTAAATTACAGCACAAACATTTCTGTTTGGTTCAGTCAATTCAAGCAAAGTTAAAATTTTTGCAAACTAAATCTGAACCTTTATGTCATACAAAAACAAAGCAATATGGAAATAGAACTCAAAAGTAATCTTAATTCCTATATAAAGACCTACATAAAGATTTTCACATTCAAATACATTCAAAAACATAAACTTAATCAAAGTAAAATTAATTTTCAAGTATTGGGAGCCAGGGGTTAGAGTAGATTGCAATTTCCAATGGTGACTTCTTTTTACAATAAATATTTCTCTCAAACGAAGGATTTTTTATAATATATTTTTTGCAACCATTAAAACTTAATTTATTTCCATTTAATTTTGATCTTAAAATACTATTAACAAAATAAAGTTACGCATATCATTCAAAGGGTTTCGTATACCATAGTAACCAAATAATACAATTTATATATTCCATGGGAATACAAATGTTGAACAGTTTCAATTTCTTCTCTGCAAAAGGAGCACTTGTCATCTTGTTTGATTTTCATTTTTTTTTAAAGATAATTTGTTCCAATTATTCTATGTAAAATCCTGTACTGTAACCATTGGAGTTAAGTATTTTTAGTGATAGAGAAAACCATACGGTGATTTTTTTTTCCAATCTAAAGTTTTGCCTAGAGAAGTGGACCATTTTTCTTCACAGGTCAAATTTATTTCTTTGTTTAGTAAGGCATAATACATGTCTTTGGATCCTTTCTTTGATTTCAAAAATATGCAAATTGAATAGGGGAGTAGGGGACTTTGAACCCTTTTTAAGTTTGTAATGTCATTTTTTAAGTTGCGCAAGAAGGTTTTTATACAGGATATAATTCCATTGTATAATAGAAAGTTTGTATTAGTATCATATTTTTGGATAAATTGATCATATGTGAAGAATTTTCCATCCTGACTTAACAAGTCATTTATCACCCAAACACCCTTTTCCATCCAATTTTTATAGGCTACCTTTTTGTTATCTATTTTTATACGTTTATTATTCTAGATACTGTGTGATAAAATGTTTACGTTTTCAAATGTATTATTATTTAATTCCACCCAAGCATCAAATATTTCTTGCCAGAATTGGTTCTTCAACTTTTTGTACGGACCAGTATAAAGCATAGTTTTTGTATCAATATTTTCTGACAGAGAAAAAAATTGAAGGTCTGGGAATTACTCCTCACTAACCTTCTAATACATGTAAGTGTTAATCCTTTTATGTATTTAACAATATCCAACATTTTTAATTCCCCTACTTCATAAGATTGTATAAGAATGTCCCTCTTTATTTTGTCAGGTTTCTTGTCCCAGATAAAAGCATAAAAACTAGAAATTAAATCATTTAAAAGGGATTTATTTGGGCTTGATAATGATAAAAATAAATGATTGACTTTTTGAAATAATAAGAGATTTTATTACTGCTATTTTACCTATTGGTGATAAGGTCTGATTACACCAACTTTTAAAAGATAACTGAATTTCTCTAATTAATTTGGTTATAATTTAAAGATTCTATTTCTGTCAAATCTACTGAGAACTCTATTCCGAGCATTGTGAATCTACTTTAACCCCATTACAATCCCCACTTTACACACATTGTAGCTTGAGATTTATTTTACCTATCCATATTACTTTAGTCTGGTCTAAGTTTTTTTTCAAGCCCGACATATCTGCATATTTCTGAAGAAGACAGAGAGAAGCATCTAAAAATTCTGCAGAACCGTCTAAGATTAGAGATGTGTCATCTGCATATTGTGAAATTTTAAATTCTGAATCATCAATCGTTAATCCCGTTATTTTTTCATCTTTTCTAATTAGAATTCCTAATAATTCTGCACATAATAAAAAGATAGGGAGATAGACAATCCTCTTGTCTACAGCCTCTTTGTATATAAAAAAAAATCTGATAGAAAACAATTCTGAGTAACAGTTGACTGAATGTTTGTGTAAAAAGTCTTTACCCAATTACAAATAGATGGACCAAAGTTAAAAAAAATGTAGAACTTGATCTATGAATTTCGATGTTATTGAATCAAAAGCTTTTTCAAAATCTATAAGTAGAAGAATGCCAGGAATATCATTTTCTTCAGTATAAAGAAGGAAATCATGTATAAGTCTTATATTTTCACCTATAAACCTACCTGGAATAAAGCCAGTTTGTTCATTACTTATCAAAATATCTAATACTGATATCAATCGTTCAGCTATACAACTAGAAGCCAGCTTATAAACTGTGTTTAAAAGACTTACAGGTCGCCAGTTTTTCATAAATTGTTTAGGCTTATCTCCTTTTGGAATGCATGTAATTATTCCCTGCTTTTGTGTTATAGACATCTCGCCCTTTCTATAACCAAAATTAATAGAACGGTGGACAAACTTTCCTATGTCTATCCAAAAAATTAAAAAAAAATCATTTGTGAAATCATCAGAGCCTGGGCTTTTTTGTTTTTTATTCTTTTGATAGCTGATGTCAATTCACAATAACTCTTTTCCCCTTCCAAATTTTCTTTAGATCATCCCGTAGTTTTGGTATATCTTCATATGGAATTTCTTCGTCTATGTTTAGATTTTTTAAACATAACATTTATAGAATACAATTATTATAAAAGTTGTTTGCTTCACCTAAAATTTCAAACTGGTTTTCTATCAAGACGTTATTTTCATTTACTAATTTCTGAATAGTTTTGTCAGTACAGTGTTTAGTTTCCAAATTTAAGAAATCACATCTTTTTATATATATATTGTAAAGTGTTATCATTTACTAGAATATTCTTTTGTTACAATCGTTACATGCAAAATAGAATAGCTGCAAATAATACTTCTTAAGTCAAATCCAAAGAATATAGGAGTGCTGTTATGCAAATTGGAATGTTTTGCGATAATTGTGTAGTTTCCTTAAATCAAACAGTATTTTCCCATTTTAAGCAAAGTTTTAGTCATAAGAATGATATTCTAATTGATTTGTTGGTACTATTTAAACACCTGTAAGCTTTTCAAACTTTTACTTTGGTACTGTTTGAGGATTAGAGAAGCATTATCTACCATGAATTTTAATTGGTTTTGTTTGCGGGTTACAAAATGACATTAACCAATCAGCGACCAAACTGATCTTTCAATACTATATCCAAGCTGACTGTGTGTGACGGGTGCCATACGTGGAGCAGATCATGCTTACCCTTCCGGCGCACTGATGATGCCTCAGTTTGTATAGGGGTTCACACTGCTAGTGCTTTAGTTTTGTGGCGTTCTTGTCCATTTTTGTTTATTTGTTTTTGTCATACTGTCTCAATTCTTGTTGCTGTGAATTGCCGTGATTTTAGATTTATGATTTTAGAATGTTCCCTTTCCTCGTTCTTGCTTCGGTATTCGTTTGCCGATGTATTCAAACATTGACATAAATAGGAATGTGTTTTCAGAGCATTTAAAACGAAATGAGGATCGATTTAACATCGTGAGACCTGGAATTAATCATGTAAATGACATCAGTGATTTTTTCCTATTTTAGGTCAAAAACCAATTCATAATGGAATATAAAAATTTTTAAAAATGTACATCTAGGGTTTTAATTAAGTAAGAAATGTATAGCCGATTAATGGTTAAATTTATTCCTGTGTTGGGCAGTAATAAAAATATGCACAAATTGTGTCCAAAATTCCGTAAGGTGGTCTCTGTTACGCTCATTTCTTATAAGCGAAATTAATATACGCCATATTCGCATGTTTTATAAAATATATCAGTCAAACATGGCTCTAGAAATTAACAATGGAAGAATATGGAGCAAATGCACTTGAAAAAAGTCTCTACCAAGCAATAAAACAATGCTTTTATTGAAGTCACCATGAGCCCTTAAACAATGAGCTGTGCTCATAGCCCATTATTACACAATTAATTCGTTATTGTAGAGCGTGCAGTTCATTCAATGACTTTGTGTTAAGAGTAAAAGCACTGTCACAAAAACTGGGTCAGGGGCATGTTCAACTTTTGTAACTCTCGTAACTTCACAAATTCTATGGCCGTCACAACAACATCATAGATAGGTATGAAATGTCAGTGTCACGAATGAAAACTGACATTTTCAGCTAGATTCACGTCTGCCCGGATTTGACATTATCGGTTTTGACTTTACCCCGGATTGACCCACTGACAGTGTTACGGGTGTTATATTCAGAGCGGGACATGCTTACCCCTTCCGGAGCACCTGGTGTCATTCTGGTTTTTTGAGAGTTCACACTGTTAGTGTTTTAGTTGTTTGTGCTGTATTTGTAGTATTTGTGTGTTTTGTGGTCATGTTGTGTCTTTAACTATATTTTATTTGTGAATGTTACAACATGAACAAATTTGACAATACAAAATAAACAGGATCCGGAAACAAGTGTCATTCTTATATTAATCCGTCTCCTGTGTAGCATACCATTACACTAGTACAAAGTGTCATCAGAATAATACATATTTCAACTATATGATTCATATTTTATATGAATACGATTTAGAACTGTATTTTCACACACTGAAATGCAAATCATTAATCCGAAATTCAAAGGACTATGACATAGCAAAACGTTTGGTTCTTGTGATATAATTTGATACGCATTTAAATATTTCTTTATTTCCTTCGTCGCTTAACAAATCATTTCTAAGCAATAAAAATTGTAAGTCTATGTTGTTTAGTGTGCCATTTGTTTCACGTCTAGTAGTATTGTTATTTGGACAACTAAAGAAATAATGGAAAGTAGTTTCGACACGACCACAGGATCATAAGTTAGAATTGATAAGACTTTTTCTGAATAAATGTTCATTTAAGATGGTACTTAGTAGTCTAAATCGAGCGATAATAATTTGTTCTTTTTTGTTGAAATAATTTGGTGTTTTACGGGTATTTTGAAAAGAAGATTTAAAAGAACATTTAGACTCATTGTGTCGCACATTTTCCGGTACATTATTCCTTAAATTTATCACAGATGGAAGGAATGAATTTTGATAATAATTTGTGCGACAACGCATAGTTTGGACTTGACTTGCGCTTCTTGTCCTGTGATCGTGTACATCATGTCTGACATTTTGAACCATAGAAGAGATAAACTGGACATTCTTTATGGAACATTTGGTCAAACTTTTCTAATTTGTGTTTGTCTCTTCGAGTCTGAAGGGTTACCCAACCCGTTTCGTCATACAGCAACTGTCTTGAAGTTATCTTTGTGGCCCCAGTAACTATTCTTGCTGCTTCGAGCTGTAGGTTTTCAAGGTTAGTTTTAAGATACTCTGGGCATTGCCCCATTCAATATCGGCATATTCCATAATTGGACGGATAAGAGAAAGATAATTTTTTTCCAGATGGTGCCTACTCAGTTTAAATTTAAGTTTTTTAATCAAAGATAAGCGAATGGATACCTTATCAATTAATGATTTAACATGAAGGTTCCAACTGCCATCTTCTTGAAAAATGACTCCAAGATGAGTATGGAATTAAACTTCTTTGATAACAAGAATTGAATTCCTGGGTCCCCCGCCGCTCATGCAATATACTAGTATACTGTATATGAAATCGAAATATTTTCAAACATTCAGGGCAGTTCCAAAATTAATATGTGGGGATACAAAAAGGATCGACCACGGCAGATGTTCCGACTTGACCAAGGTATTAGTGGAATTAACATTTGGTATAATTTTCATGAAAATCTGTCAAAATTTGTTGCAATGAGAGCGCTTACAAGGTAAATTTTGGGATAAAACAGAGTCATTATTTTCGACAAAGTCCCATAAGTCCATCAAAAAGTCTCGACTGAAACTGATATTCAAACTCCACCAAGGTATTAGTGGTATAAACATTTGGTATAAATTTCATGAAAATCCGTTAAAATTTGTAGCCATGAGAGCGCTTACAGGGTCAAATTTTGGCTAAAACAGTTTAATTATTTTCGTCAAATTCCCATAACTCCGTCAAAAAATATCGACCAAGGCTGATTTTCGAACTTAACTAAGGTATTAATGATACAAACATTTGGCATAAATTTCATGAGAATCCGTCAAAATTTGTAGCCATGAGAGCGCTTACAAGGTTAATTTTTGGCTTAAACCGTGTCGTTATTTTCGTCAAAGTCCCATAACTGCGTCAAAAAATATCGATTAAGGCTGATTTTCGAACTTAACCAAGGTTATAATGGTATAAAGATCTGGTATAAATTTCATGAAAATCTGTCAAAATTTGTAGGCTGAGGGCGCTTACAAGGTCAATTTTTGAATAAAACAGAGTTATGATTTCGGTCAAAGTCCCATAACTCCGTCAAAAAATATCGACCAAGACTTTTTTTCGAACTTGACCAAGGTATTAGTGATATATACATTTGGTATATTTCATAAAATCAGTTATAATTTGTATGCATGAGAGCGCTTACAAGAAAGTGTGACGGACGGACGGACGCCCGGCATTTCTATGTCCCCGCTCCGCGTTGCGGCGGGGGACAATAATATTGTTCATATAAATTGGTGGATGGTGTGGTTCATCCCTCTTTTTCGAGATGAATATTGATTCCGTTTCGTTAGGATTGAAATTTACGAGCCACTTTTTTTACCAAATATTAATTTTTTCCACATCATCATTCAAAATTTCAGCAGCTTCGTATTTGTTTTCAATAATGATATATATCGATGAATCGTCAGCAAATAGCTTAAAAACATCACGAATACCTAGCTCTGCTTGAATGAGATCTCTTTTTGAAGTTAAGCTTTGGACATTAAGACAGGTAAAAATAATGAATTTGTCATTAGCGAGCAAGACGTCTGGTGTTACATCATCATCGCTGTTTAAAGAAATACTTGTACTACTAGTGATTGGACCAGAATAACTTAAACATACACATTTTCATAGATTTCGACATTCTGCTTAAATGTGTATTTTTTTTTTAATTTCGTTACTTGCCGTACCACTGAATTCTCTATTTAGAGGGGGCAATGGTGACTTAATAAACACCTATTGTAAATGTACATCCCTTCTTTCTAAGACAAAACATATTATATAAAAATATACTCCAAATTTTCTAAATTTAGATAGCATCAGAACAAACAAAATCTCTTCAGTATCAAAATGTTCAGATTCATGAAGATGGCATGAACACAGATGGTATGTCCCCACGCTTGCCCTGTAAGTTTCAATATCTATTGGCATGTCGGTTTACAATAACTAATACTAGAGGTACAAGGTACGCGTGGCAGATCATCATTATTATTCTTTTGAGATTTGCATTAATACATTGTGTGTAAGACAGCAATAAATATACAAACACAAAGCAAAACAGTAGTGAAGGTGCATTATCCAGTTGTGCTAAATAACACATGTACATGGCAAACAAATTTTCTATAACGATATTAAGAACAAACACATCACAACAGTATAGTGTACACAAGCTTTAAACAGACTCTAAAAATGTGCTTTTCAAATTCTAGATAAATGTTTCAATGGAATTTTGTGGTGAATTATTACTCAAAATAAATGGGGGTTTAGAGAAGAAAAAATAAAACAATATAATTTCATTTTTTTTATGAAATTTTGCCAGATAGTCACATGGGGCATGTCAAGGTCAAGGTCAAGAAGTCAAATACTCTGGTACCAACTGAAAGGTCTTCCCATAAGAAATACACATACAAATATTAAAGTTCTGTCACTAACGATTCAAAAGATATACCAAATGTTAAAGTTTATCTTATTTTTTGAAAGCCCATTACATGCCAAGGTAAAGGTCACAAGGCCAAAAATTTTTTGTTTGATAGGTCTTGCCCCAAATAATACACATGCAAAATATAATAGCATTATCTCTTACCATTCAAAAGATAGACCCTATGCATGTTAAAGATTTTTGTGGACAAACAGACAAACAGATTAATAGGCAAACAGACAGACACACAGACGGATGACCATGGTTGTAAGAGCACTTTGCCAGTTTAATTAATGTTTACCGACAATCCCGCATCCATGACCAGAAAAGACATGGATGTAGCGTTGGTCGACAATAAGCAAAGAATTCCGCTCAAACCGGTGCTAGGGGCCGTCTTGAACCTGCTATGAGGTATGAGCAAAGTTCATTGTTGAAGGCTTCATGGTGACTTCGAGATGAAGAACAACAATAAAAGCGTTGTTCCTTTGCTTGATGTTACCATGTATTTGTTGACACTTTGTGTGCATTTCCCAATTTTGAACTTTCCCTTTCTTAGCAGCAATATACATACCTCTCCAGCCTATCGAGTTTACATTTCACAGTTGATTCTTTACTGTCGAGCGTGTAGTTTGTACAGCGATTTTTTGAAGAGAGCGAAAACACTGTACCAAAAGCTGCTTAGTCAGGGATTTGTTCAGCCATTGTTTATTTCATTCCTCAAGAAATTCAATGGCCGTCACCATAACATTATTGACAGATATGACACGTCAGTATCCTAAATGACATTTTCAGCTAGATTTGCGTCTTCCAGGATTTGATTATCGATTTTGACATTTTCTTAGATTGACTCACTTACAGTGTGACGGGTGTTGTTAACAGAGCAGGACATGCTTACCCCTCCGGAGCACCTGATTTCATTCTCAGTTTCACTGGAGTTCAAACTGTGAGTGCCTGTTGTTGAATTTCTGTGCTTTGTTTCTGTCTAACGTCATTGTTTTCTGTGGGTAACGTCATTGTTTTATATGTCCTCGTTTTGGCCATGTCTTTGGACATCGATTTTTGTAAATTCCACTCCTTGTTCCTTTGGTATTCTACTGCCGTTGCCTCAGAATTTTGATATCGGTTACGGTTTTATGGTTAGTCCGATAACAAGTTCAGGCAAAAGTTCAAATGGTGGACAAAAAAAATTGAATTATATTTTGTATGAAGGACCATAAAAGCAACATGGAAACCAAATTTCAATGAAATCCGTTTAGTTTGAGAAATTGACATATTTTGAGGTAAAAATAACGCGTTACATGGGTCGCGATCGCCCCCTTTTTTGCATGACAAATTATCCTGAGGATCACTGCAACATTTTCCTAACCTAAGATTTTTTTATATCGGTTACGATTTCTGAAGAGATCTAATACAAGTTATTTCATTTCCTGTATTCTGGGAGATTATACTGTTACTCAAACAGAATCGGTTCACAGGGTGTACTAAGTTTCGTTTTGATTGGTCAAAGTACTTTGAGAATATTGATGGCAGAGGAAAAAAAGAATAATAATCAGAAGAAATACAATGAGGTCTTTCCACTGTGGTGGGAAAAACCTTAATTAGAGCATGGAAGCAGGTTGGAATGATGTGCGAAAATCGGGCAATTAACAAAACTAACTTTCTTGTGATCAAAAAGCATTTTCCGATTTTTGACCAACGTTTACATTGGGTATTTTCTGATTTTAAGCAACGTTTACGTCGTAAGAATGATATTCTAATAAGTTTCAGGATAACATTTAATCACCTATAATTTAGAAATATTCCATGAATTTCGACAGGAAAAGCCGCTTTAACCATTCATATAAATGGGATAACGTTTTCAAAGCATTTCAAACGATGTGAGGATCAACTTTACATCGTAAGACCTGCCATTAATGATGTAAAGTAGATCGTTAGCCTATATTGAAAACGATTGATTTTGTTTTTAATTTCTTTTTCCGACAAAAGTTTGATCTGTTTGTTTATAGGAGCGAAAATAGGATACATGCTTTTTGCGAAAACTAAAGTAATAAATTCAAACTTTAGATCTATTTCATTCTTGTATAAAGCTGTTCGAACGGAACATGTTACTGAGCAAAAAAGATGTTTGTGTATTCTTATTCTTATAAAATGTATATAAGAGGACAACGAAGTACGAATATGCTGCTTTCAATTTGACAAAAGGCATTGATTCTGTCGATTTGACTTGCTACTATCAGATAACCTTTTCATAAACAAATCGTTTAACAATGGACCTTTAACTTGCACATAGTGAAACACTCAATCTAGGTTAAGCTTTGCAGGCAAGATTTGGTTTGGTCCAATTTATCAATTCAAGGATTCAAATTGATTGCATGATTGCAGGAAAAGTTCATAAGAACAGAAAAGTAAAGTAAAACGTCCATCTTCAAAACAAACAAAAACAACCCAAAAACAAAACAACAACAACAAAAAAAAAAATCATAATGCCAGGACAAAAGTAATAAATATTATTTATACAGATTGAAAACGATTTCAAAACCTAGATCAATTACTGCTTTACCGCTCCCAAGTATTGTTTCTTGTATTGGACCAAATAGATTATAATTGCCACTAGAGCACTACTGAGGGACCTAGCTCCCTAAAATAAAATCATTTTAAATAGCCAGGACTTTAATGCTATAATGAAAGGCCTACTTATAGAGATTTTTTTTGTGAAAATATCCCAATTCGGAGACCGTTATCGTTCCGAGTCTTATTGGCTTTGCGCCTGCTCGGTATGTCAAAGTAAAACAGAAGTGAAACTGGAAATATAAAATAGAAACTGACTAGACAGTTTAGTCTATTAGCTGCAGGATCCTGCTTAACATGTATTGTAAATCTATCAATTTTCTTTGTTAAACTACTTTACCCCCTTTTACTCAGGTGAACTACTGTCTAAAAATAACATAAGCGTTTAATGTGTTGAACTAAGAAAGGGTTACCCTAATCTCTACTGGTATTGGTCGGTCAGAGCTGTTTCTAATATGGCTGACCCTATTAAACAGCTCTGATCGACGAATCCATGTAGGGATTAAGCAAACATCAACCATTTAATATGTTAACACAAGCAACCGACCTCACCCTTTTTTCGATTTTGATCGAAAATGGATATTTCCTTTTTTTTTTTTTGTCGATTGCATTATTTTTTCAATTGTAACATTTTTTTTAGAATTTATTTTCAGTTAATAATGCAGTTTTTTCCTCAATAAAGCATTTATTTGTTTNGGGGGGGGGGGCTTCGGAGACTTTGATCGAAAATGGATATTTCCTTTCTTTTGTCGATTGCATTATTTTTTCAATTGTAACATTTTTTTTAGAATTTATTTTCAGTTAATAATGCAGTTTTTTCCTCAATAAAGCATTTATTTGTTTCATGTTGCAATTCATTTTTTTCATTCAATAAAGCATTCATTTGTTTCCTTTGGCTCAGAATATTTTTTTTTCATTTTCATTAAAATGAGGATTCAATTATTAATTTCCAGTACCCCCACCCCTAATTAAATTCAAAAGGTTGTCCCCTAAAAACATTTTGCAAATTTATTGTCAACACATTCTGGAAAGGGATAATCATGTATTTATAAAGTTAAAATTCTTTCAACTTAAGGCACACAAACAGGTTGCAAATCACAGCGGTCATAATCAGCAAATCGAGTTAATCACAAACATGCATAATGATTCAATGTTTTAATTATGAACCCCTACCCCTAAAAAAACAAACAAAAAAAACCACAACCGCATTGTAAAATATAACTAAAGAAAAGTACTCATATAATATGGAAAACAAATCTCTAGTAACTAATACTGGTCATATGTTTACATGGAAGAGAGAGAGATGGGATGGGAAATAATATGGTAATGCTGGTTATGTGATGCTCTCATGAGAGTTTTCACTCAAATCTACTACAGTGTAGTCATAGCCATAAATTCACAGGGTAAGAATTTGTTTGCTAAATATTTTGCTCTAAATATTTTTTCATTACAGCTTTCATCTTTACTTACATTTCCCTTTGATTCATTATCTGGTAAGCAATTTATTTTAGTTTTTAGATTCCTTTCGTCCCAAATGCCTTTATTATGCTGACTCTTTGATCGGAGAGACAGCTTTTTACTTCTTTTTTTGTACAAAATATTTATAATAACCTTTATTAAATGGTTTGGTTGATCGTTTTAGACAAAGAGAAATATATATTGTTTTTGTGGAATTTGCGGGGAATTAATGATCGATGCAATTAAATGACTGCAATTTTTTTTATATTCAGATTTTATGACAAAAATCATAATTTACAATAATTAGATCAGATTCTATGGTTGCTGATATCATAGGGTTAAAATTCAAGGCCTTTGTATATTTCACCACTGATCAACGTCATCTGCAATATTGGATGTAAGGTATTAAGTATGATTTGTAATGTACATAAACTTTAGATTTAATTTTTTTCTTTTATCTGAGTGTTCTGATTATGAATGTTAAAATATATATATACCATCGACAGTCATTTACTATTCACATACAGTAAACAGGACCGGTATAGTAAAGGAGTAGTGCGGGAGGGGCCTTATCTGGCCTCAAAAAATCAGTTTGCTTAAATTCACATTATTTTTTGTTGAAATGTTCTATGGATATAGGTTAACAGTTAAAAGGAAGATTACTCAAGTCTTGATGTACGAATACAGATATTTTCAGTGTAGAAAATGGGACAAATTGCACATTTTCTAAAAAAAAAAATGACAAATTTGACTCATTCTGACTACTATTTCTTAAGAGGAAACATAGAGCACAGGCAAGAACCACACAAATATTCATATTGGAGGTCCAATGCATCTGTAGTAACAATTTGGTAAAATATCTAATTGGTTCTTGAATGTGCTCTATATTTCCGATTAGAAAAACCGTTCAAAAATATGCCAAATTCCTTGTATTTCTATGAAAACGTTCAAAAGTAGCTTCAACATGACGTCAGAACTGTACCTATTGTGACGTCATGGGTTCTAAATTTTGTATTTTTTCCTTAAGTGGTATCTGAACTTTCAAACCAACATTAAAGAAAATATCCAGGTGCAACTTAAAAATCACCGAAATTTAGGGCCAAATCAGGCCCTTATCGCACCTTGTCCTTTGTGTTATAGTGAATAAAATGAAAATGAAAGGATATGAAGTGAATGAACACAAGACAAAGTCTCTACAAAAACATGGTAGAACCAAGCAACGGAACAACACTTTTATTATTGTCCTTTTCCTGAAATGACCACAAGGTTTATAAAATGAGCTTTGCTCAAACCTCATAGTCGATTCATGACGGCCACTAGCATCGGTTTGAGCGGAATTCTTTACTTAACAACGGCAGTAGAATACCGAGGGAACAAAGAATAAGATTACAAAAATCAAAGTCCAGAAACAAGACAAAAGTAGGAACACCAGATTTCGAAAAACGCTACATCCATGTCTTTTGTGGTCATTGATGCGGGATTGTCAACAAACAATTTAAACTGGAAAACTGCTCTTACAATCACCAACATCCGCTGCCTCAAAAGCACTAGTGTTATAAGCTAGTGGACGATTACAAACATGAAAAAGAAAGAAAATGTTTTAAATGTCGAGGAGACAACATCCCATTTCCAGGTTAGAAGAACAAAAAACAAAGCATCGAGGGGTCTCCGTATGGTCTTCAAAACTGTGAGGAACTTCACGCCAAATACCAAGCACTGAATGACTCCAAAAAGTACAAAAAGGAATAAATCAATGTAAACAAACCACATCCAATAACCCGAACATATAGACAAACACAGAGCACTAATGGATTGTAAGAAATATGTATTTTTAAGAATAATAATTCGAATTACTATTGCAAAAACGGAAAGTGTTAAAATATGAAAACTGGGCAAGTTCAACGTGTTGAAGGTTAAGCTTTAAAAAATACACAATGACTAGCATAGATTCAATGCTCTTGCCAGTCAGCTTTGATTAATAAATGAACAATTGGGCCTTCAAACCATTTGGAAAATCTGTTCAAGTGAGTGTTTAGCTGTGAGAACTACAGTACTGTGTAATGTAGTCTTTGACGAACGTGAAACGGATTGCCGACATCGCTGACGGGATCGTGACTGGACGGAACGGACGAATCGTTTCACGTTCATTAAAGTTCACGTCCAGGTACTCGTCATTAGACAAATATTATTCGGTTCGAGAATTTTCAAATGATTTGATTTTATCTGGACTGATTAGACATAAATTGTCGAAATGAATTCAATCGTGATAACGATTTTATACAAATTTACTGGGAACAGTCAAGTTCCTTAATTTGATTAAAAAAAAAGAAATCAATGAATTGAAAATCAAGTTAAATTTCCTTTATTATCCCCGCACTTTTCTGAAGAAAATGCGGGGATATTGTTTTGGTCCCGTCTGTCAGTCTGTCCGTCTGTCCGTTAGATAGACCTTGTCAGTGGAACTGGAACTCCTCGCTCATTTTTGGAGTAAGTGTTTTAATTGTTTTAGAACTGTTGCATATATGCTGCAGATGCGCAATAAGCTTTCGGATTTTTGATATTGGTCTTGGTGCAAACAAGAGGCCCAAGATGTCTATTTTGACAACTGTGAGCTTGTCAGTGGAACTCCTCCTTCATTTTTGGATTAAATGTTTTGATTTTGTTATAGAATTATTGCATTTATGCTGCAGATGCGCAATAAGCTTTCGGATTTAAGAAATTAGTCTTGATGCAAACAAGAGGCCCCAAGATGTCGATTTTGACACATGTGAGCTTTTCAGTGGAACTCCTATATTTTTGGATTTATGGATTTGATTTTGTTATAGAATTGTTGCATATAGTCTGCAGATGTGCAATGAAGTTTCGGGATTTTGATTCCGGTTCCAACTTTGGTAAATTTCCTGAAAGTCTGAAAGACCACTTATTTTTTGGAATTCTACCTAGCAACCATACATGTAGTAATTTATTTCAACTAGGACTAACATTTTCACCAACTTAATTTCAAGATTATTCGATTCCAATTTTGGTAAATTTCCTGAAAGTCTCAAAGACCACTTATTTTTTTTTTTGGAATTCTACCTAGCAACCATACTGTTAGGATTTGTTTCGATTAGGGCAGTCATTTTCACCAATTGGATTTTCAAAATAATTGATTCCAAATTTGGTAAATTTCCTGAAAGTGTCAAAGACCCCTTTTTTGGAATTCTACCTAGCAACAATAATGTTAGGATTTGTTTCGATTACGGCAATCATTTTCTCCAATTGGATTTTCAAAATAATTGATTCCAAATTTGGTAAATTTCATGAAAGTCTCAAAGAAAACTCATTTTTGGAAATTCTACCTAGCAACCATACATCCTTGTATTCTTTCTTTGTAAAAATAGTGACTATCAATAATTTTTTTTAAAATGTTGAGGAAAATTACCCCATAGGTCTATAACAACTGTTTTCTGTGTCAAATAGGTGAGTGCGGGGATGGCCATCTTTTCTGATGGCACCACTTCTAGTTTTTTTTTAGAAACCTCACGAAAATGAAGAAAGTGATTAAAAATCGATCAAGTTTATTTGAATTATCATTTTTGTAATTGTTAATGGACTGGTCAGAGAGAAACTTTCCTTTTCAATAATATTTTGTTCAAAAGTCAATGAAAATGAACTATTTTGATAAAAAAAATACCTGTAAACTTTCATTTTAGTCATTACAAATGTACTGTCAGTGTGGAACTTTGCTTTTACACAGTATTTTATTTAAAATTCCATGGAAATGAAAAAAAAATAATAAAATATCACTAATAAATTTTCATTTTAGTCACTACAAATGTACCGTTCAGTGCAAAACGTTCCTTTTACATATTATTTTGTTCAAAATACCCATAATTTTTTAAATTCTAATAAAAATCACTTGTAAATACATCTATTTTAGTCATTGCATATACACGGACACTGCAAAACTTTCCTTTTACACATTATTTTTGTAACTTCCCTGAAAATGAAAATATGTGATGAAAGAATATCACTTGTAATTCAACATTTTAGTCATTACAAATACACCACTCTGTGCAAAACATTATTTTGTTGAAAATTCCAAAAAAAATGAAAAAAAAATTAATAAAAGATCACTAAAAAATTTTCGTTTTAGTCACTACAAATGAACAGGTCAGTGCAAAACTTTCCTTTTACAAATTTATTTGTTCAAAATTCTAATAGATTAAAGAATTTTAATAAAAAATCACTTGTTAAGATATTGATTTTAGTCATTACATATACAATGGCTAGTACGAAGCTCTCCTTTCTTCAAAATTTTCACGAAAATGATAAAACGTGGTCAAAAAATTACTTGTAAAAGGAAAATGAAAGGATATAGAGTAAATGTACATGAGACGAAGTCTCTACAAAAACATGGTTAAACAAATAAAGGAACACCGCTTTAGTTGATGTTCTTTATCTTGAAGTCACAATGAGACCTTCAACCATGAGCTTTGCTCATTCATACCTCAAAGTAAGTTCAATACGGCCCCTTGCACCGGTTTGAGCGGAAGTCTTTGCTTTTACACATTCATTTTAGTCATTAAAAATAAACCGGTCAGTGCAAACCATTCCTTTTACACCTTATTTTGTTGAAAATTCCATGAAAAGGATAAACTGTAAGAAAGATCACTTAGAAATTTTCAGTTTAGTCATTACAAATGTACAAGTGAGTGCTTAACTTTCCTTTTAATATTATTTTGTTCAAAATTCCAATAAATAAAAACAATAATTAAAAAAAAATTACTTATAAACATTCATTTTAGTAATTACATATACACCAGTTAGTGCGAAACTTTCCTTTTACATATTATTTTGTTCAAAATTCCACGAAAAATGAAAAAAGTGACAAAAGGTCACTTAGAAATCACATCAAATACACCGGTCAGGGCTAAATTTTTCTTTTACAT
Source organism: Modiolus philippinarum (assembly GCA_002080025.1). Lineage (NCBI taxonomy): Eukaryota > Metazoa > Mollusca > Bivalvia > Mytilida > Modiolidae > Modiolus > Modiolus philippinarum. The sequence goes on along the minus strand of MJUU01021350.1, from coordinate 13,098 downwards.
TAAAAATTCCAAAAAAATGGAAAATAAATTATAAAAAACCACTGTATACCTTCACTTGTGTCATTGCTAATCTACCAGTCAGTGCAAAAGATTTCTTATACACATTAGTTTGTTCAAAATTCCAATAAATTAAATTAAAAAAACCAGAAGCACCGAGGAGACTCTATCGCTCACCTGGCTTTCACTTGGTACAATAAGACTAACATTGTAAAATATACAGTTGATTCTCTGTCTCTCAATCTTTTGTAGCTCGAACACCGCCAATATCTTGAACTGTATTAAAAGTCTGATCATGTTTTACTACATTTCTTTATTGGTCTTTTTTGAGAAAAAAAAGTTCTTGCTAAGGACCACTTTCGACACCAGTTTTGAAGTCGAGATATCATTTTGTAAATGGCGGTAAGCGAATATTTTTCAGCATCAGTTTTGAAGTCACAACATCAATATCTATTTGGAAACTTAATTTCAGTGAAATCGGACAAAGTTGAATTTTCCTGCCTTTTTGGCAGCCATTTTGAAAATGGCCGTCAGCGAACAATTTTCATCATCAAGTTTGAAGTTGCGACATCAATACCTATTTGAAAACAAAATTTCATTGAAATCGGAAAATAATGAATTTTCCCGCCTTTTTGGCGAATTTTCAACACCGGTTTTGAAGTAGCAACATCAAGACATAGTATCTACTTGGGTACCAAATTTCATTGAAATCGGACAACATTGAATTTTCCCGCCTTTCTTAGCGGCCATTTTGAAAATGGTGGTCAACGAATGTATTTGAATATCGGTTTTGAAGTTTTGACATCAATATCTATTTGGAAACCAAATTTCATTGGGAAGGGACAACATCGATCACTATCTATTTCGAAACCAAATTTTATGGAAATTGGACAATGTTGAATTTTTCCGCCTTTTTGGCGGCCATTTTGAAAATGGTGGTCAACGAACAGTTTTGAACACCTATTTTGAAGTCTCAACAGCATTGCAAACATTTTATTAATTTACACTTAACCTTCGTCTTCCATAGTTTTAGAAATAAAAGGCGAAAAATATGAAAATTTTAAAATTCTGTGAAAAAAGGGCAATAATCTTACAATGATTTTTGCATTTTCTTCAAAATTTTAGGGTGTGTAGAACTTGATATGCTGAACATTTTTGCAATTTACACTCGACCTCTATCTGTTACACTTCTTTTAATAAAAAAATAAAAAATGCACAACTTATTTGAAAATTTTATGGAAAAAGGGCTATTACTCCGAGATGGAATTTCTTCAAAATTGCACGGTAGGTAGATCCCATCATGCTGATCATTTTAACTATATATCAGATTTTTGATATCTGTAACGGTTTTCGAGTTATCGGCCAAAAACTGCAATGTACCCCTATGTTGTTTGACTTGCTACCTAATCGAACAGAATTTTGAGAAGCAATACTCTAATGATGATTCAAGCCAAGTTTGGTTACATTTGGCCCATTTGCTTCGGAGGGAAAATTTTTGAAAGTGTTGACAGACAGACGGACGGACGACGGATGCATAGCGATGGTAAAAGCTCACATGGCCTTTCAGGACACAAGCTGACAAATCCGTGACAAAAAAAAATTCAATAATGTCTATAATTGAAAACAATGCAAAGTTAGCGGGGTCTGATTTATTCCTGTCCACACTACAATTAGAGTATAATTAGACGCTACTTGGTGATAACCCTTGTTTTTTTTATGGTTTTTGTTATTATTTTTGTTGTTTTTATTTATTTATTTATTTATTTTTTATTGTTTTTTTAACGTTTGGGTTTGCCCCATATAAAGTATCTTGACCGTTTAAAAGCTTTAGAGTAATACTACAATGTAAATAATAAAAAATGGATAACAGGAAACACCTACAATGGCTGGAAATTATAATTACATGCAACATACACAAGAAAAACACGTATAAGACAAAAGACAAACGTAGACAACGATAGGAACTCAGGACAGCCGGACTTGGTACCGGCACTAGCAAATGCCAGCGGTAGGGTTAAACCGGTTTATGGGTACCCAAACATCCCCTTTATCTGACCCGTTTCCCTATAGTATAAAAACATACGAATAAAACCCAATAAAGGTAGACTCCATGACCACGATCTTGAAAGGAAAGAAAAAGACTACGTAATTTTGAAAGATGGGTCAAGGGTGCTCGCCGCTAAACTGCCGGCTAGCTCCAGGAGCCTAGTCTGCTGATAGAACACTGTCGCACTACGGAAGAAAAATCAAACTCAAAACTTCCCGAAGGGTTTGGTCAAGAATCATCATAAATTTCAGTAGACATCGGCAGTATCAGTGAGAGGCCAGTAGGTGTGCAAAATTTCAGGTCACTAGGTCTCAAAGCTAATTTAACGGATGCAAGCAGAATATCTTGCCGATATCCCCTATTACGTAAAGAATGTAAATTACGTCCCAGCTTTTCTGGATTTTTAGTCAATTTCTGGCATTTTTTAACAACATTTCCGTACGATTGAGGATTAGAAATGTCTATAGTAATAAGCTGTTTACGAGTAACGCCATATTTAGATATAACATGTTCATATCTATTACAAAACTTCTTAAATGTATTCAACAACTTATGAAATCTGTAACCTTGTTGTGATAGTACGGTTACGTTCATTGAAATCATCAAGAGTAGAACAAACTCATGCGAATCGTACCAGTTGAGAAATATACACCCCGTAGGATGGAGCAAGCGGAATGTCGCCGTCAAGAAAAGGGAAATTAGTAAGAGTGAAATCAAAATCACCCCTTTTATCATATATTTTGGTTTTAATTTTACCAGAGTCAATAATGAAAGTCAGATCCAGAAAAGGGCAACATTTGGAATCATTGTTAGCTTTATTTAATTTAAGTTGTTGTGGATAGATAATGTCTACATAATCTAAAAACTGGGGATTATCAATAGTAAGGATATCGTCAATATACCTGCTGTTATCATTGAAAACGGAAATAAGTTTATCACTGTTAGGTATGGTTCCGTTTTAAAGTTTTTTCATGAAATCTCGTTCGTATCAGAAAAGAAAAAGATCTGCAAGGAGAGGTGCACAATTTGTACCCATGGAAATACCTATGACCTGTTGATAAATAGTGTTGCCAAAACGAACAAAAATATTGTCCAGCAAAAGATTGAGTGCATTAATCATATCATCAAATGTCCTGGAACAATGATTATAATAGGTTATATAAGAGAAGAATCCTTGCTTTTTATTAGAGCAAATGGACTGCAGACCAGAAAATTTGAAAGACCTTTTAATAAGTTGTCCCAACTTGGATTTAATCAAATTATGTGGAAGGGTAGTATAAATTGTAGAAAAATCATAACTGTGGTAGGTAAGAAGTTATCTTTAGGTGGAACTTTAAGCAATTCTGTATCCTTATAATGTTGTTTGGTTAACGTTTTTTCGTCTCAATTGGTACGTTTGAAAGTGTCTGACTTGTCCAGTTCGTTTTGTTGGATATCGATGTAGTATTTCTTTCAGACAATAGCAACGTTGTTAGAAGCCTTGTAAACAGGAAAAAACACATATTTTTTACCAAGTTCCTTCAGTTTTGACTTAATTCTATTTACAGACAGCTTAGGAGGTGACTCAACATAATCATCTTTATAAAAATTTATTCTGTTAGTGACCTTGGTAATAATTTTTTCTTTAAATAAATTAAGAGCATGCTTGTCTGCACTTTCTCGTTTGCACCATTATTTACAATAATTGGTCAATTATATCAAAACATGCTTGCCAGTTTATTTTTGAAGGCGGGCGATATTTAGGCCTTTTTCTAAAGAATTGTCTGATAAAGTCGTGATAAAAATTGCGATATCATTTTTCAAACTGAGTATAGTACCTGTTACTATGTGTATGTTTGTATCGTATTCTGTTTGGAAAAGCTTTTTATATTTTTTTATAATTGATCAACTTCCATTATGTCATTCCTTATAACTTAACAAAATTAATTTAAAGATTTGATATTACATAATATTCAGATCAGTCAAGACATAGTCCTGAGTCTGCCTGGTCAATATAAATGACTACAGTGATTTTGGCGTAATTTGAATCAAAAGCCGAGCCTGCAATTGAAAAGCGGCTAAAGAAAGAAAAAATACACAGAGGAAGTTAGAGTTTTTGATCGACAATATATTTGTCCAGTTTGGAGGACTTGTTTTTCAACTGACCATTGGAATTCCAATAGGCACAAACTGTACACCTCTTTTAGCCGATCTGTTTCTCCATTCTTATGAGGCTTTCTTCATGGAAGGGCTTCTTCAAAATAAAGATAAAAAAACTGGCCCAGTCCTTTAATTTCAGCTTCCGTTATATAGATGATATTTTCTCACTAAACAACCCTTGCATTGGTGATTTTCTTCATCTTATTTATCCAAAAGAGCTTGAAATTAAGGATACTACAGACAATTCCACATCGGCTTCGTTCCTTGACCTTCATCTTGAAATTGACAACAGAGGTATATTACAAACTAGCCTGTATGACAAACGCGATGACTTCACTTTTCCAGTAGTCAACTTCCCTTTTCCTTGTAGCAACATTCCAAAAGCACTAGCATATGGAGTTTACATCTCAGAACTCATTGGCTACTCAAGGGCTTGTGGTCGTTACAGTTACAGTGACTTCCTTGATAGAGCTCAGTTGCTTACAAATAGACTACTTAAGCAAGGGTACGTTACCAAAAAGTCATCACTACAGAAGTTTTACGGTCGACATCACGATCTTGTGGATCGCTATGGGATATCTGATTCCCAGATGACAACAGATCTTTCCCTCTGCAACTAAAGTTTGTTTTTCCTCAATCGGTTTTGACTTTACTACCGGATTTGACATGTTAAACACGGTGGGTGTCTTATAAGAAGCAGGAGATGCTTACTCTACCGGTACACCTGATCTCACCCTTGGTTTTTATTGGGTCCGTGTTGTCCATCTCTATGTGTTTTTTCATTTTTCCTTTTTGTCCCGTACTTAAGTGGTGTCCTTGTTTCTTAGTGTGTCCGATGTTGCCATTCGTTCTTTTGATTGACGGTTCGGTTCTCACTTACTTTATATTAAAAATATGTACATCTTCGTAGGTTTAAAAGTAAAATGTTGTTTGTTTTCTCTTTATATATACATTACATTACATTTCATTCTAAGAAAGAGTATTACGATGTTTTTGAGAGCTCATGTAATACTATCGATATCTTTTTGTTGTTTTGTATGGGGTTTAATGCCACCTTCAACAGTATTTAAGCTATATCGCAGCCGTCAGTCTTAGTGGTGGAGGGAGCAGGAGTGCACGACAGGTAACTGGCATACATTATAACGTTCAGTTGCAAGTCAATATCTTTTAGATAACATACACAAGTTTATTTTAAAAGTTTTGTTCAGTTATATATATCTGATATTAGTTGGTACATGTATATTGTTTTTTCTCTATAAGGAAAAAGCACACTAATTGAATTTTGATCAGGTATTGAAGGTAATAATAACCAAATCGGCTTTAAACGGGCATTTTACTTGAAATTCAACAGCATAGTTTGCTATGAATAAAATTGTCAGATTTATTTCAAGCGTGATTTCATCCATTTTAAGAATAAACTGCCAATGAAGACAAATGGCATAGATAATAAAGAACTTGTCCTTTGAAACCATAACTGGCCATTAACAGGTTACCACAAGTAAAATGGATTGGAATAGAGATCAAATGAACTTACATACTGTAACTTTAGTTTCTCCTGATGGCCATTTCAACAACTTATGTCACTTCTCAAAACTCATAGAGAGCAAATAATCAAATGAATATGAATAGAAAGCCAATATCAGACAAAAACAGAGCCCTGTAGAAGGAAGATACTGATATTTTCAGGACGTTTTTCATAGAAAATATGAACAAAGCTTAGTTGAGAGGCAAAGAGCTCTCTTGAAAGCAATCTTTCAACTACAAAAAATGAAGAATGCGGTGAGATAGTTCTTAAAATAGAACAAAGAAGGGAAACGCGGAATGTGTCAAAGAGACAACGACCCAAAGAGGAGTAATAACATTTCAAAGCTACCATAAGATCTCCAATGAACGATGAGAAAACCCCATATATGCTTAAAAACACATATGAAAAAACGAGCAAAATAAAAAAAAATGAGAAAGTGTCTCTCAGAGTCTCGCGCTTTCGTCCATTTAACGGACTTGTCAAGACGAAGCTTTTGTTTGTGGAAACGCTGTGACGTTACGTTATTGTTCTTCTTTGAAGTCAAATCCAAAGTACATGTATTTTGTTATTTAAATCAATAATTTAGAGCTCAGAAGCAAGTTAGATATGGAGCGAAAGTCAAATAATTTACCTATGCAACTTTTTTTGAACCAATCGATATTCTAAAAGGTTTGGAAATAGCATTTAAAGTGACTCACTTATCACATTTTTGAATTTGTGTCTGATATCGGAACTCCTTTGGTTTTCTCCGGTTCAATTGCTAAAAGAATTTTGCAGACGGACACCAGCTTTTTATTTCATGAATTTCTTCTGTAGGTCAAATAACTAAATACCGAAGTTACTGTGAATTTACTTTCTGCATATGCGCATTTCGACAACCTATGTCTCTTCAGTGCAGACAAAATCTACACGTTTGGAATACCATAAACTCAAAGATGTTCAAAACTGATAGAGAACAAATAACCAAAGTGATCTAAATGTTAAGCCAAAATCAGCTAAGGACAGAGCTTTGCATGAGGGAGATACCCCTTAATTCTCAACAAAATTTACAAAAATTTAGATATTTTAAGGTTCCAAAAATAATCGACTTTCGGGTCAGCACCGAAGTACTGACTACTGGGCTGGTGAATACCCTCGGAAACTTACAGTCCACCAGCAGTGGCATCGGCCTAGTGGTAAAAAATAACTAAATACCGAAGTTACTGTGAATTTACTTTCTGCATATGCGCATTTCGACAACCTATGTCTCTTCAGTTCAGACAAAATCTACACGTTTGGAAGACCATAAACTCAAAGATGTTCAAAACTGATAGAGAACAAATAACCAAAGTGATCTAAATGTTAAGCCAAAATCAGCTAAGGACAGAGCTTTGGATGAGGGAGATACTCCTTAGTTTTCAACAAAATTTACAAAAATTTAGATATTTTAAGGTTCCAAAAATAATCGACTTTCGGGTCAGCACCGAAGTACTGACTACTGGGCTGGTGAATACCCTCGGAAACTTACAGTCCATCAGCAGTGGCTTCGGCCTAGTGGTAACAAATAACTAAATACCGAAGTTACTGTGAATTTACTTTCTGCATATGCGCAATTCGACAACCTGTGTCTCTTCAGTGCAGACAAAATCTACACGTTTGGAAGACCATAAACTCAAAGATGTTCAAAACTGATAGAGAACAAATAACCAAAGTGATCCAAATGTTAAGCCAAAATCGGCTAAGGACAGAGCTTTGCATGAGGGAGATACTCCTTAGTTTTCAACAAAATTTACAAAAATTTAGATAATTTATGGTTCCAAAAATAATCGACTTTCGGGCAGCACCTTGAGACCTCCGGCATTCTTGATATAAATTCCTAGCGCTAAGACAAAAAAATAGTTCTAATGTTAAATAAAGATAAAATCCAGAGAAATCCATTTCCTGCCAAATTTCTAATGTGTTCTATCTCCGTTAAAAGCACACGGACCTATATATTTCTTTTACCATTTTATTAAGTCTACAATGCTTAATCAATTTAAATAGGTTTCAAGAAATACTTGATATAAACAACATCAGGAGTCAGCTACCTTAACCATATAT
>MJUU01021348.1:0-23727 GCA_002080025.1 Modiolus philippinarum | reverse complement strand
AGTGAGCAAAAGAGCACTTGGTTGCCATGGAAACAAAACCAGAAGCATATTTTTTGTTGAAAAATTGAGTTTTCCGATAAAAAAAAGGAATTTTGAGAAATATGTATTAAATAAGTTATAAGGGGAACCCCTGCCCAAATTTTCTTTGGAAAGAGATCTGATATTGAATGTAATGAAAAAAAGAGTATTTGGTTGCCATGGAAACAAAACCAAAAGCATATTTTTTTGGAAAATTAGGTTTTCTGATAAAAAACAAGGAATTTTGAGAAATACGTATTACTTAGATTATAAGGGGAACCCCTGCCCAAATTTTCTTTGGAAAGAGATCTGAAATTGGATGTAATGAACAAAAGAGTATTTGGTTGCCATGGAAACAAAACCAAAAGCATANAATTTTTTTTTTGGAAAGGGTCTGAAATTGTTTGCAATGGACAAAAGAGTACTTGGTTGCCATGGAAACAAAACCAGAAGCATATTTTTTGTTGAAAAAATGAGCTTTCTGATAAAAAAGGGAATTTTGAGAAATATGTATTAAATAGGATATAAGGGGAACCTCTGCCCTAATTTCTTTGGAAAGAGATCTGAAATTGGATGTAATGAACAAAAGGGTATTTGGTTGTCATGAAAACAAACCAAAAAGCATATTTTTTTTTTGGAAAATTAGGTTTTCTAATAAAACAGCGGCAGTAGAATACCGAAGGAACAAAGGGGTGAAATTCACAAAAATCGAAGTCCAAAGACAGGACAAAAACGAGAACACAGAAAACAATGACGTTAGACACAAAAACAATGACGTCAGACAGACACAAAGCACAGAACCAGAAACCACAACAACAAGGAATTTTGAGAAATACGTATTACATAGCTTATAAGGGGAACCCCTGCCTAATTTCTTTTTGGAAAGGGTCTGAAATTGGTTGCAATCAACAGAAGAGCACTTGGTTGCCATGGAAACAAAACCAGAAGCATATTTTTATTTGTTGAAAAATTGAGTTTTGCGATAAAAAAAGGAATTTTGAGAAATATGTATAATATAGGTTATAAGGGGAACCCCTGCCCAAATTTGTTTTGGAAAGGGTCTGAAATTTGGTATAATGGACAAAAGAGCATTTGGTTGTCATTAAAACAAAACCAGAAGTTATTATTATCATTATTTTTTTTGTTTTGTTTGAAAAATCAGGTTTTATGATTAAAAAAAGGAATTATGAGATATATGTATAACATAGGTAAGAGGGGAACTCCTGCCCAATTTTTTTTTCAAAAGGGAGTCTCGTAATGCCTTGGTATCCGATATGGGAGTTCGTTTGGAAGACTTTTGTGTTTCGCTTGCGAACACAGTTATTACTTGTTATTATTATTATTCCTCAATGATCATTATTCGAACATTGTCCAAACATTTTCTCTCAGAGATGGGTGGACCAAACTTTATTAAACTAGGGACCATTGTAGATACCAATCCCAAGATGTGTACAAAGGTCTCGGAATTTCCAAAATGACCACTGTAATTGGTCACTTTGACCTCAAACCTTCTTATTGGTATAACTCAGAAACCGTTAAAGATAGCTGATTAAATGTAAAGACAAAAATGTTTGTTTGGTCATGACGGACATTTGTTACATTGGACCGAAACCCTACGATGAACCGTTTATGAGTTATGCCCCTTGGAAATTTTATCATATCTTTCAACATGCTTTTTCTCGAAAACGGTAAGAGACAGAAACTTGAAAATTTTTTCCATTCAACTTAGGTGATATGTGTTACATTTAAAAATGCAAAGGTCAAAGGTCATTGGTCACTTTGAACTTTGACCTTGTCATTGGATTAACTCATAAACCGTAACAGATAGCTGATAACATGTAATTGCAAAAATGTGTGTCTTGTTCAGATCTACATTTGTTACATTATTGGACCAACCGTTTTGGACCTATGGGCCAAAAACCGATTTTGATGTCCGATTTTTATGGTTTTTTGCTTATAGCTCAAATACCATTGAATATACAAAAAGACATTCAACATACAAAATGTTCAGGAAGACGGGATCTTCAAAATGAGGTCAAGGTTAAAGGTCAAGGTCACACCCGCATAACTTTATTTCATGTTCAAGTATCAATAGATATACATATTAAGCTTGGAATGTTGGTTTCATCGATGAATCAGTAATGAATAACTAAATACCGAAGTCACTGTAAATTCACCTTCTGCATATGCGCACCCCGACAACCTATGTCCCACCAGTGCAGACAAAATCTAAACGTTTGGAAGACCATAAACTCAAAGATGTTTCAAAACCGACAGAGAACAAATAACCAAAGTGACCTAAATGCAAAGCCAAAATCAGCTAAGGACAGAGCTTTGCACGAGGGAGATACTCCTTAGTTTTCAATAAAATTTACAAGATTTCAGATATTGTAAGGTTTCAAAAATAATCGGCTTTCGGGTCAGCACCGAAGTACTGACTACTGGGCTGGTGAATACCCTCGGGGACTAACAGTCCACCAGCAGTGGCATCGACCCAGTGGTAACAAATAACTAAATACCGAAGTCACTGTAAATTCACTTTCTGCATATGCGCACCCCGACAACCTATGTCCCACCAGTGCAGACAAAATCTAAACGTTTGGAAGACCATAAACTCAAAGATGTTTCAGAAAACATTATGACGCAACTTTCTTTCTGACGCAATCCAGAAATATTTGACCTGTGAATCAAAACACTGATAGCACTGATAGACGAAACATGATGAGTTTAAGAATTAGTAATGAAAACAAATATTTCAGAACACATTATTACAATTATATGTGATAAATATAAACACAGCATTTTTTCTAAGAGCAATTGAGCATGAAATCTGGTTTGGGTGACTTGTGTTTGCATGCGAACATATCATCACTCGTTTTTTTTTCTTTTTCCGTTTTCCGCCTCCAAATTGTCCGCACGATTTCTCGGAGATCAGTGGCCCAAACTTCATGAAACTTCATGGCATTATAGATATGGACCCAAAGTTGATCCTAAAGTTCTTGGAATTTCCAAAATGGCGACCGTTGCCATGGAAACGGTAAAAAAGGCGGGAAAATCAAAATGCTCATAATTTGGATGAAATTTTACACGAAGGTTGCCTAACAAGTGTAGAATTGGTTTCCGGTCTTCAAGACTTCGAAATGGCGATCGTTGCCATGGAAAGAATAAAAAGGCGGGAAAATGAAAGTGCTCCGAATTGGATGAAATTTTACAGGAAGGTTGCCTTACATGTGTAGAATTTGGTTCCGGTCTCCAAGACTTCAAAATCTGACCGTTGCCATGGAAACTGTAAAAAGGCGGTTAAATTCCAAGTGCTCAGATTTGAATAAAAATTGACAGGAAGGTTTTTTTTTTTAAATCTGTGGATCTCATCTAAAGCCTTTGAATTCTGATATGGGAGTTCGTTTAGGAGACTTCTTTTGTTTGCATCCAAAAAAGTTTATACTAGTTATTATTAAGTCACCCAAACGAAGTTTGGTGACTTATTGTTTTTACTCTGTTTCTTACTATTCTTATTATTATTCCTCATCCTCTAGAGCGAGTTTTGTCCACTCATTTTCTCAAAGTTGATAAGTCCAATCTTAGAGAAACTTGGCACCATAGCAGATACCAGCCCCAAGATGTGCACAAAGGTCTTGGAATTTCAAAAAATGACCACCGTCATTGGTCACTTTGAACTTTAACCTTTAATTTTGTATTGAAATATCTCGAAAACCATAAAAGATAGCTGATACAATGTAATGACATAAATGTTTATTAGGTCCTGACGGACCTTTGTTACATTTGGACCAAAACTCTATGATGAACCGTCCATGAGTTATGGCCCTTGAAAATCTCATCATATCTTTCGACATGTTTTTTTCTCGAAAACGGTAAAAGATAGAAACCTGGAACCTTTTCCATTCAACTTAGCTGATAAGTGTCACATTTTAAAATGTCAAGGTCAAAGGTCATGGGTCACTTTGAACTTTGACCTCAGACCTTGTTATTGGATTATCCCAGGAACCATATAAGATAACTGATTAAATGTAATGGGGAAAATGTGTGTCTTGTTGAGATCTACATTTGTTACATTGGTTCAAAATTATTGGACCAACTGTTTTGGGCCTATGGACCAAAAACCGATTTTTTATGTCCGAATTTGGTTTTTTTTTTTTTGCTGATAGCTCAAATACCATTGAAGATACAAAAAGGCATCCAACATAAGACAGAACCTTCAAAATGAGGTTAAGGTCAAAGGTCAAGGTCACACCCCATACTTTATTTTATGTTAAAGTATTAATAAATACACATATTAAGCTTGGAATGTTGGTTTCACAATGAATCAATAATGAAAACATTATGACGCAACTTCTGATGCAATCCAGGTTAATTTTTACCTGTGAATCAAAGAACTCATAGCACTGATAGACGAAAACATAATGAGCTTAAGAAACTAATTCTTACGTGAGGAATAAAAAAAAATGTTTCAAAACAAATTATTACATTCATTGGTGGTAAATATACAACACAGCATTTTTTTCAAAAAGCAATTGAGTATGGAATCTCGTTTGAATGACTTGTGTTGCATGCAAACATATTATCACTCGTTATTATTGTTTCTTTCTCCCACTTCTTTTTGTCCACGCCAGTTCTCAATGATGCCTGGACAGAATTCATTCATATTTGGTACAAAGTTGAATCACCTTACCTCCACCAAACCAAAAAAAAAAAAATCAAAATGGCCGCCATTTAAGAGATGACGGCCAAGTTACGTCAACATTTGAAATTTTTCGGATTTCAATGAAAATCATAAAATCTCAAACATGCCTTAACAGAATTCATTCATTTTTGGCAAAAAGTTGGATCACCATTAGTTGATGCTCGTACACCGACAAAAATTCAAAATGGCCGCCATTTCCAACATGGCTGCCACGCTAAGTCAAAATTTCAACTTTGCCTGATTTCAACCAAAATTGATTTCTAGATAGATTTTGGCACCGCGAACAAGATGAAATCATCGAATAGGCTGCCAGGGGCGACATCAGTTATTGCTTGCTATTCCAAATTCTTTTTTTTTTCTTCATTAGTACATTCAATATATTGTAAAACACGAAGTATGACAAACCGCCTGCTTCATTGACGAAAAAGCAAAATGTCTATAAACAATATTCACCCGGTCTTTAATATTCTACTGCCGTTTATATTCTTTATATTCTGCTGCCGTTGTTTTATATTCTACTGCTGTTTTTTATAGTCATTATAGTATAGGCTTTCGTTGTTAAGCATATTTTTCTCTCTTGATGAACTATTTTGAAAAAATCGAGCCCATACTAAAAGGACAATCAGGTACAGCGTAAATAGTTTATTTCTTAAATAAAAAGATAAGAATGCTAAAGTATGTCTTATTCTTTTTTACCTCAAGTTTTTCCACCACATGATGTAACATTCGGTTTGTTCAATATTCCGTTCGTTTGTACGACAAATCATTATTAAGTTCACAGTATGTTAAGTCATTTTTATTGCTAATCTTTGTCTATAAAATTTTTACATTGATCGAACACAGGACAAAATCGGTAGATAATGAATGTTGTCTTTTTTAAACCTACCTCAGCTGAGTAAACGAATGTCACAAAATTTTCCATTTTGCAAAGTTATACAACTTTTCGTTATAGTAACTGATTTATCTGGTGGATATTCCAGAAGAAATTGTATTTCAAATGTAATAAGGATCTAGACGGCTGTTTCACCCCTTCATATGTTGCTGTTTAATTTTCCTGTAGAAATACAGTTTAAGCAAAATTTGACCTGAAAAATCTGCTTCCAACCCCAAATCTGCTTTACCCAAAGCTCCACATTTTAGGAATGCTAGGAAGGTGTATGTCAACCTTCTATTTGATAGTAGTAGACAAAAACGACATCAAATGATGGGATGGTGATTACTGAATTTTGGAGACGGGAACACCTTTTTGTGACTCATTCTTTATTATCAAATATTTCTTATATAGCCTTTGTATTGAAACTTTCAAAAAAGGCATTTTTGTTTTTTTGTTTTTTTTTTTCTTTTTTGGAAGCACTTGGTTATTTAGTAGCTATTTTAAAAATGTCACATTACTGATAATATTTTTATTTGTTAAAGAGTAACGTCAGATATGGCTGTAAGTAGCTATCATACTAATATTTATCGATCAAATTGACATTGTATGAGTATATGCTTATCAATAGAAAAGGTTGCGATTTTTTTCACTAATAAATGTAATATCAAAAGAAGTTAATAAATATTTTTTTCGCAACCATGAAAACTTCGAATTGTCACATTAAGTAAAAATGTAGTAACTGATTATTGACCTTGTGATGAATTATTTTAAGACATGCTGTAAAACTACTCGGCTGATTTAAACGAAATAAATGTCCTATGTGATGCCTGTTGTAAATTTGACAGGTTATACATGGCTTCAAGAGAGCAATACAGTTTATATTTAGACAGTACTGGAAATACATTAAGAACTCGTCTATCTCTGAAACAAAAATTATGGTTCTCTTTTGAAAACAAAGTCTCACTGACTGAGCAGTATAGGAGAACATATTCAGAGTTCTTCTCAAAGTCAATTTAAAGCAAATTTGCCCACAATTTCCTCCGATGGTATCTGGTTTCAAAGGTCAACGTATTTTAATTTTGAATCAGATGTGTCCATATTTACAATTTGACACGTATTCTTTGTTGCTTAAGGTTGTATTTCTTACGTTAAAGGGTAACGGCATTTATTGGTCTTTTACGTACAGTTCCTGTAACTATTTTTATACCACAAAGATGTTTACGACGATATTGTGAAAGTACTTTTGACCATTTCGAAATAAACATCTGGAATGACTACAATACTACTGAATATAATGTTACACTTTCAAATCTTCCTTTTTTTCGGTAATGGTGTTGATTTAAATAAAACTCCCAGCACAGTGAATACAAAAAATGTTCAAAAGTATACAGCAAATAGAAAGTAGTTAAAATTTCTTGTCTGACAGTTTTACAATTAACAACAAACTGAGTCAACCGTGTCAGAAACCTGTCAACATTAAGATGCAAATATTTGATAAACCATTATTGAAATGCCGATACTGAGAAGACGATATTATGAAACCGATGATGAAAAGCCGATTTTTTATATGCCAATATTAAGAGGCCGTTACTGATATTCAAATGATGACAACAAATGCAAAGATAGATGGATTAGCTATATCATGACTAGTACAAGTTACATCAATGATATACAATATGATTTCTACCCTGTAGCAGAGGAATATACTTGCATTTTTCAGGTGTTTTCCAAATTCGAACACAATATTGTTATTCTGAATCTACCAGTTCACTCTTACTTAGAGAAGACAGAGAAAGTATCGATTCTGAAGTCTTTTTTTATCCGACAACAGAGAGATACTGAGATCTCTGCCACTTGAAAACTGATGTGATCAGAAACTTCGGGAACAAGGTCAAATGACGACCCAAACAGTATGGCACTGTGAACCCCAACGGTATAAAGAAAAATATAAGATGCTGTGGAAGGGTAAAACGTTTTCCGCGTCACATATTTTAAATACCAAACATCACTTTGCCAATTCAAAGTCTTTGAATGAATCAAATTCTTTACAGAAACAGTCTCTGATTTCTGTTTGAACAGAAATCAGAGACTATTTAATTGTGATGTAATTTGAAAGCCGTGAAATAAAGAAGAGATATTTTTGTTTTAATGTGTTTCGAAACTCTCTAAACATCGTTATTTTGTAAAAGAATGTTACATTTTGAAAAGATCTTAAATGACAATACATTTTGATTTTGTAAGTTGAAAGAAATTACAAATTAACTATTTACTTGTAATTTGGTTTGAAAATTTTAAACATTGGTATTCCTTAGTGTAAGGGATATTCCTTAACTTGTTTTCAATGCTCTTTTTGGGTATCGATACGGTCCGGGGATACGGTATTATGAATATTTAAAAGATCACAAGTGCAGGTGCATTCAGATATTTGAAAGGTGATGTTAAGGATGTATTCTTCTGAGAGGTCAAAAATTTCCTGCATCAAGTTTTTCTTTAAACCTATATATTTTTAAAATGCGAAGACCTTTAAAAATCATTTTTGAAGAAAAACCCATATGTCCGTGTGCATGTTGTTGTGCTATAATCAGTTGAAAACCCCTATTTTGGGTGGTTTTGTGCCAATTATATCAAATTTGGCCTATTTGGGATAATTTTGGCAAAAATATGGATCTCTGCCACTAAGTTTTCTGTCAAAGTTTCCAGATTATTAGATCTAGTTATTCTGAGGAAATATCACTAATAAAAAAACATATATCCGTGTTGATATAAGAAAGGTTTTTACGAAAATGTTGCTTTTTTGGGTCAAATTCAAGGCATCGTAAAATCTGTACAATTCAAGATTTTTCAAATTTTCCATCAACTAAACTGCCAAAACTCACCATTTTTGTTTTAATAATTGGACAACTATATCTTTAAGACTTTAGAAAAGAATTCATATGAACAAGATGCAAACTTTTCTTGAAAAATGATTTTCATTACCCCTACGGTACCCCAAAATACGCTAAATTCTTACTGAGATAAAGGGTCAGTTTTGGTCAAAAATTAGAATTTTTCATTTCTTGAAAACTACAGGTTGTAAGTCCATAATTTTTTGACACCATTGGGGAATATCGTTATATGATATAAATAAATTGAAAATTTCCCTCATAAGGCAACTTTTAAGATTTATTCATTAACGAGGTTTCATTGACACTGAAACCGCAGGAGAATACATTCTTAAGAAATTCCCATCATCTGTTTATAACGCATCGCGTAGACCAGACAACATAGAAAATGTCATTCATGTCTTGTCATTTTCAGGTAAGGTTTTACTGTACCGTATCGGGATATTAATAATTTGTCAGTGTCATAGGGAGAGTTAGTGTTAATGGTCCAAACTATCTCTTACTTACCTTTCATTTACGAAATCAATGTGTTGTTGCTTTCGAGTTATTTCGTCTACTACCGATCGAATGTCACAGATAGAACGGAATTTTCTGGGTACGTAAGATGGGGTAAAAGGGTATTTTATCTCATGATGATATGTGATATAAAACATCTTTGGAAGTAGTTATATCGTTTTGTTATCATTTTAACATTTTGATGTATGAAATACTTCTTTTCAATAATGATTATGCTTTAACCTTAATTATTCACAAACTCAGGCCCAATGGTTTATCCCGAGCACTTGGATTGGTCCCAAAGTCATCCACAGAACTGACCGAGAAAGATTGGAAAATACCTTGGCTATGTCTATGATGTCACAATACGGACGGTCGCGCATTGCAGACAAACTGCGCAAAAAACAGCATGCTCCATATGCATAAAGACTCGATAAAAGAGCAGACTCACTTGTGTTTGTATAGAAGCCAAATGTTCGATTCAGCGGCAATCAAACTCGTTCCGTTGTAGGTATCAATCCAATACAATTTTTAATTGATTAACTTGTTCTTAGCAATAGCTGAACGACTTTTCAGCAGACGTACAACAGGTCTCTCTACTTTGTAATGCTTTTTTTTTTCTTACAATCAACTTGACGAGTACCCAGTGTTTGTCTATATGTTTTGAGGTGGTTCGAACCGGAAAAAGATTTATTACTTTTCGACAAGAATCAATACATTGAGAGGAATCTCTTATTCATGAACACCGTTGAGCAAAGGGTGATTTTTTAAAATCTATTGTGGCGCTTCAGGTTAATTGTTTTTCTTCCATTAAAATTTGATTTAAGAATTGTCATGTAGGAAAACTAAAAGAAAAGTATACACTTCAATTTCGTAGTTTTTTTTAGGTGATAAATATTTATTTCATTTGGTCAGTAATAAAGTCATTCCTTCATACTGGTATTAGAGGAGATCGTTTCCGCCTTCAATTACACGAGAGTTCCTATCTCGAATGTCCCATTTTGTTCACTGGTTTGTATGCAACGGTTGACAGTGATTCCAAGAGCACTTTACTAGTTTAATTCATGTCAATGACGATCTAGCATCTATGAAAAGTCAAAACATGGGTGATGCGTTCTTCGACATATAACAATGAATTCCGCTAAAATCGGACCCTTAGTGAGGTATAAGCAAAGCTAAATGTTGAATGCCTCATGGTGACTTCAAGATAAAGAACAACAATAAAAACGTTATTCCATTGCTTCGTTCTATACCATGTATTTTGAGGAACTTTGACTCAAGTGCATTTACTCTATATATTTCCAATGTTTATGCAACTAATCCTTTAATCAACCAGTCGTTCAGTTTGTTTCTCAATTGAACTTTTGTGATGTTTTAAATGTTCTGAATGCTACATTTGTTGTAATGTATCATACAGAAGACTGAAAATTCTTTCTTTTTGTTTAATCAACTAGTCAAATTTATTTTTAAGTTGAAATTTTTATGATGTTTTAAATATTTGCTGATATGCGTCATTGAAAAAAATGTTATTCTGGTTGACAACATATATTTAAATAGGTACATAATCTATCTAATGTATTTGAAATTAATAAGGTTTCAACAATTTGTGCCGCTGCCTGTTTTTGCTTCTTAAATCGTCTTGGAAACTATTTGATTGAAGTTGTTACCAGACAAATTTTATTTCTAATTTTTGTGGATTTTTATACCATATCCCTTGCTTTAAGCAGTAGATTTCGACTCCCCACAAATTTGTTCGTAAAATTTTATTATTAACTTTATACCATATCCCTTGCTTTAACCATTAGTTTCGACTCCCCACAAATTTGTTCGTAAAATTTTATTATTAACTTTTTGCTTTAACATATTGTATTAATTTGCCGTCGCAGGTACTGTAGATGTCGTCTGAATTTTCAACCGTTTTGATTCACAGTTTTACAAAAACGTAAAGGTCATGGCCCAATGGTAACTGCAAAATCAACTCAAAGCGTTCTTTTTCATACCCTTCCACTGGGTATGGAAGATTATAAAGCCATATCTTCAGTTCCTTCCCGAAAGTTTCTGGTCGTTAACATTTGAAGAAAGAAATCGATGTCGTCAAAATTTATAAGGAAGTTAATTGTTTACCTCAGTCATCAGGTCATGTTTGGTTTTGGTTAAGGGGGTCACCTTTTTACATTCCAGTAGTGTTGGATTTATATCCCTTGAAACCTAGAAATGGTAGAAATTTTTGGGGGTTTGGAGGTTTTTTATCAATAACTTTTGAACGAAACTGCAGTGTTCAAACTGCGTATGTAAGTTGTCGACTACAAACCTTAGGTCAAGTATAATATTAGGTTCAGGGGTAGGGGTATTACAATAGTCTTATCATTTTTATTCAGTACATACAATCGTACGATGACAAACTATTTGGTACATTGACAAAATAGAAAAAAATCCATATTGTAATTCATCCGATGGTTTAAAGTTATTCTAGTATTGTTACTTTTGCATATTGTACCCCTATAGATAAAATATTGGAAAAACTCAAGCCCATATAGGAAGGACAATAAAGTACAGATTAAGTGGTTTACTTCTTAGATGGGGATTATAAAAAAAATACCGAACAGAGTAGTCAAGAGACAAAAAGACAAATCAGGTGGAAACCACTTGCAAAATTGTCGACCACTTGGTCCTGACATGGTACAGGCATTACAAAAGAAAAAGTAGGTTAAACCGGCTTCATGGCTAGCCAAACTGCGGTAGTGTCCGGTAGCAACTCAACAGCAATTGCCATTTAAAGGTCATAGATGATATTCCCAGTATTAAGTAAAGATGGAATCTTTAATCAGAGTTCTTACCGAAACTTCAATTTTTTTCACAAATGACTAATATCTATTAAATAACTTTTTTAATGATCGTATGATATTTACGAAAAGATATGAGACGGAATTTTGTAAGCCTGATTTATAAGGCGGTCATAGTGATAACTAAGTCTAAAGTGAAAGTCTGCATAATTTGTGCTAGCTCTCGGGTAACGAAACAGCTGTGAAAAATACACTCCTTAGGCAGGAGAAGCTGAGAAGCTGGGATATTACTGTCCATGTTCGGGAAATTGATAATTTAGAAATAAAAATCGTCCATTTTGTCGTAAATGTTTGTTCTGCGATGACCATTTTCGTCAAATTCGAGATGCAAGTCCAAAAAAGATGTAGATCTGGTGGTTTCTGTCGTTTCCTTTATCTCTAGTCCTAGTGGATATATTAATGGGATCCATTCAGTAAAAGATGTATTATTGATGGAAATGACATTATCAATCTATAAGTTAGATTGGAAAATCTAGCATCTTTAATTTTTTTACCTTTGACGAGTGTCTGAAGAAATTCAGTCTCGTAAGAATATAAAAACGAGTCTGTGAGTAGAGGTGCAAAATTAGTGCCATTGATATGCCAACTTGGTGCAGACATAACCTCTCGCCAAGTTAACTTGAACCAGTCATAAAAGCTCTTCTAAGTTAACTTAGGACTGTTTTCAAGTTAACTTAGACCAGTCATAACAGCTACTCTAGTTAACTTTAGAACTGTTCTAGAGCCCTGACTGCTCTGACCTGTTCTGGTCATAGAATCCTGACTACTTTGACCTGTTCTGGTCGTAGAGCCATGACTGCTCTGACCTGTTCTGGTCATAGAGCCCTGACCGCTCTAACCAGTCATAGAATCCTGACTGCTCTGACCTGTCATAGAGCCCTGACTGCTTTAATGTTACAGCAATATGGAAACGTTCAACATTCCCAAATTACCGCTCATCGTGTGCACTCGTCGTGTAAAGCATGTGCGTGTATCGTGTAACGTTCTCCGTTCATTACGTGTATCGTGTAACGTGCATTTAATACTTTCATTCAAAAGACCACATTTTATAGATATATTTGCCCGTTTTCTCTGCCTAGAAAAGTTATTTATTTTCATGAAAATTTCGAACAAATAAATTATTTATTTCCACGACAAGTCGGATTAAAATATTTATTTGTTTTCTCTGGGACCTCCGGGACTAATATAAGCCCCAGCGCTGGGACCAAGATTAAATTATTTATTTACAAAATCGCCCAATTCCAACCCCTGAAAATCAACTGGTTGTCCCCTTACTTCTGTTTTTTGAAAGATAATATAGATATTTACAACTGCAATTTTACAACTTTAAGAAATACTAACATATAGAATATCACATGTTTTGGGCTACACTATTCATGAAGAAAATCTGCCTTTCTTATATATTTTAGGTTAAATTACAGAAAGTTGAAGTATTGCGGGCATCGATATAATATCGTATGAAGAAAATCTGCTTTTTCTTATACATTTTAGGTTAAATAACAGAAAGTTGAAGTATTGCGGGCATCGATATAATATCGAATGAAGAAAATCTCCCTTTTGTTATATATTTTAGGTTAAATTACAGAAAGTTGAAGTATTGCGACCATCGATATAATATCGAATGAAGAAAATCTGCTTTTTCTTATATATTTTAGGTTAAATAACAGAAAGTTCAAGTATTGCGGGCATCGATATGATATCGTATGAAGAAAATCTGCCTTTTCTTATATATTTCAAGTTAAAAAGAAGCAAGTTGAAGTATTGCGGCCATCGATATGATATCAAATGAAGAAAATCTGCCTTTTCTTATATATTTCATGTTAAATCACAGCAAGTTTAAGTATTGCGGGCATCGATATAATATCGAATGAAGAAAATCTGCTTTTCCTTATTTATTTTAGGCTAAATTACAGAAAGTTGAAGTATTGTGGGCATCGATACAATATCGAATGAAGAAAATCTGCTTTTTCTGATATATTTAAGGTTAAATTACAACAAGTTGTAGGATTGTGGGTGCAGTTTTGTTAATTTACTTATAAATAATTGTATGAGTGGACGTTCATATCACAATAGCGATATTTCTATATCTATACTTTTTTTCTATTATGATACTTGTACGAAGTATAAGGATACTAAAATAAAGTATATTGATACTTGTTGGAAGTATAATGATACTTTTTACAAATATCATGATTCTTCTCACAAGTATCTTGATGCTTTTTGTTATCACGACTCTCTTCATTTCTATAATAATACTTACATGAATTATCAATATATTTGAAGAAACTATCGTGATACTTATTATAAGTATAACGATACTTATTAGAAGTATAATGATGTTTATTAAAAGTATAACGATACTTGTTTAAAGTATAATGATACTTATTAAAAGTAAAATGATACTTATTAAAAGTAAAATGATACTTATTAGAAGTGTAATGATGTTTATTAAAAGTATAACGATACTTTTTAAAAGAATAATGATATTTCTTAAAAGTATAACTATACTTGTTAAAAGTATAATGATACTTGTTAAAAGTATAACGATAGTTGTCAGAAGTATAATGATACTTCTTAAAAGTATAACGATACTTGTTAAAAGTATAACGATAGTTGTCAAAAGTATAATGATACTTCTTAAAAGTATAACGATACTTGTTAAAAGTATAATGATACTTCTTAAAAGTATAACAATAGTTGTCAGAAGTATAATTATTCGTGTTAAAAGTATAACGATACTTGTTAAAAGTATAATGATACTCAACTTAAGTATAACGATACTTGTATTTAGTATAATGATACTTGTCAAGAGTACAATGATACTTGTTAAAAGAATAACGATACTTGTTAAAAGTATAATGATACTTATCCAAAGTATAACGATACTTGTCAAAAATATAATGATACTCGTTAAAAGTATAACGATACGTGTTGACAGTATAATTATACATCCTGAACGTATAATGATACTTGTATTAAGTATAATGATACTTGTCAAGAGTATAATGATACTTGCTAAAAGTATAATGATACTTGTTTTACAAATATAGCCAATGTAACAAGTTACTTTATACCTTAATACCCTAGAAATACGTAAGTGTTTACCGTTATACCTTTAACAAGTATCATTATACTTTTTACAAGTATCATGATACTTCTAGCAAGTTTCATTGTACTTCTTACAAGTATTGATATACTTTTAACAAGTATCACTATACTTTCGACAAATATCATTATACTTCCAACAGTATCATTATACTTCCAAGATGTATCATTATACTTTAAACTAGTATCATTTTACCTTTAGCAAGTATCGCTATACTTTTAAGATGTATAATTATACTTTTAACAAGTATCAATTTACTTCTAACGTATCATTATACTTTTAACAAGTATCATTATATTTTTAAAAAGTATCATTATACTTTTAACAAGTATCATTACATCATTATACTTTTAACAAATGTCAGTTTACTTTTTATAAGTATCGTAATACTCCTTAAAATGATCACATATTATTTAAGAGTATGGTAATATACAAAAAAGTATCACGATACTTGTAAGAAATATCATGATACTTGTAAGAAGCATCGTGATACTTCCAACAAATATCAATATACAATATTCTAGTATCCTTATACTTCGTACAAGTATCTTGATAGAAAAAAGTATCGCTTTAGAAATATCGTTATTCTGACATGAATGGCCACTCATATAATCCTTTATTTTACAAAATAACGGAAATTTACAGTATTACAATTTTCGAGTACATAAAAGTGACTGTTTTCTGATAGTTCTGATATGATTACGGCAAAATTGAAGAAAATTGGCGCGTGACTCAACGTGTGAAAAATGTGTGCGTTCGTTGTGTGAATCGTGTGCGCGTGGTAGGGAATATGGGACGTATCCATCGCTGTATTAGATTTTGAGTATTCACAGTTCTTGTATTGTTTTAGAGCTATACGACTAATCAGAGCAGTCAGGATTCTATGACAGGTTAGAGCGGTCAGGGCTCTATGACTGGTCAGAGCAGTCAGGGCTCTATGACAGGTCAGAGCAGTCAGGATTCTATGACAGTTTAGAGCGGTCAGGGCTCTATGACTGCATGGTCAAAGCAGTCAGGGCTCTATGACTGGTCAGAGCAGTCAGGATTTTTTGACTGCTCCAAGTTAACTTCAAGTTAACTAAAGACTGTTCTCATGACTGCTCCCCAAGTTAACTTGGAACGGCTACTGTATATATAGCACCTCCAAATATGACAAATATTTTATCATTTAGAAAATCAAGCATACTGATATTCATTAAGAATTGAATGCATTATTTCGAAGTTTCATTTGGGTATGAAAGTGTTGACCGAAGCATATTTTTAATAAAGCATGTTGAAAATGTGCGCCCGGTCAACACTTTCATAATCCCTATGAAACTTCAAAATAATGCATTCAATTCTTATAATAACATTTTAACCGAAATATAAAAAAAACACAATTTATTTACAGGGAAGTACATCATGTACACTGGGATTTTATTTTTACAAATTAATTCGCCACATGAACATGTGGTTAAATGTATTTCATTGAAATTGCAATTTCACATTGATATGCCACGTGATCAGTTTTCACCTATCAAATTGACGGTTTTAATGAATATGTATGAAATGTAATTATTATAATATAAAATTACATGAATTTCAAAGTATGCCTTTTCCTTTTTACATCACGTTAACGTACCACATCCTGTAATCTTCAGCTTATTCAGTGTGCCATACGCTTGTAAAACAAGACCTAGTACATGTATATAGTATGTATAGTTGTTTTTATTACTCATCTTTGTCTATATAATCATGAAAAATCAGTAGAAATGAATGCTGTCTTTTTATATCTTCCTGACGTTGGAAAAATGTATACGACTGCCAAAAAATTATCCCTTTTTACCAAGTCTCACATCTTTTCGGTAAATAAACTGGTTCTTTTAATTTAAGGTGAAATGCAATGAAGGCGGAAGGGGGGTTATTGGAACAACTGTTTGACACCTTTTCAAATTTTTTGTACCTCCTTGAAAAAAGGCAAAATCTGAACGCATACGACCCATCCAGTATGCCACTGTAAATACCAGCGGTATAAGGAAAAATAATAAGATGCTGTGTGACGGTAAAATTTCCCACTACTGGTGGACTGTTAGCCCCCGAGGGTATTCACCACCCCAGTAGTCAGTACTTCGGTGCTGACCCGAAAACCGATTCTATTTGGAACATTACAATATCTAATTTTATATAAATTTTGTTGAAAACTAAGGAGTATCTCCCTCATGCAATGCTCTGTTCTTAGCTGATTTTGGCTTTACATTTTGATTATATTGGATATTTGTTCTCTATCAGTTTAAACATCTTTGAGTTTATGGTCCTTCAAACATTTAGATTTATCTGCACTGAAGAGACATAAGTTGTCGAAATGCGCATATGCAGAAATTAAATTCACAGTAACTTCGGTATTTAGTTGTAAACGTCACTGTACCAGTTTAAAGTTTTGGGGTGAATCAAATTCTTTCTTTGCGATTTAAGTAAAAATCTATGAATTTGACACTTCGAAATTCCCATAAATAGACCGTTTCTGGCCCTAATTTTTTTCCGGTTATATAACGATATATGTACCACTTCAATAGAGTATACATTCAGTAAAATCTACATCGCCGGATCCAACCTTATGAAAAGGCGTTCAAGTATCCTGTTGATTGTGTGTCTGTCATTTTTGGTCGCTTTTTGGCCGAGTTCTGCTCGAAATTAATAAAAAAAATCTAGAAAAAGGGAGTTCCAACAATGGACCTCTCCCAACTGAATTTACCAATGTCCTGTTTGGGTAATTCTACACAAAATATTATTATTCTTAATCATTGAATCCATTTAGAAATTTCTATTTATTTTCGAACAAAATACACTATTTCAGTATTCATTTTTTTTTTGTTGGTTCAATCTTCTGTTTGAACAGAAATCAGAAACTGTTTACTTGTGATGTAATTTCAAAGTTGTGAAAACTAACGTTTTTAAATAGATTTGGAAACTCTTTAAGCATCGATATTTTGTAATATGAAATTGCGTTTGAAAAGAGTACAAGTTTTAAACCAGAGATGTCTCTGCTTTAATGAATTACCAGTGAAATATTTACTTTTGACGTAATTTAAAGTGAAAATTTTAAACATTGGTTTCCTGATGTGGTAATTCTATATTTTTAAAACCTCTTCAAAAGTCGATCTGAAAAGATCACAAGTGAAGATGCATTCATGTATATTAAATGTCATATTAAAAAAGAAGAAATTCGCAATCACCTGTTTATACCGCATCCGCATACAGACAGATCATACGACATAGAACATGTTGTCATTTGTTTTACTTTTATGTTTATTGTCGTGTTCAGGTAAGATTGCACTCATAACCTTATTTATTGTACTTAAATCAGAAAATTTAAATTATTATGAACTTTCGATATTTTTGTATTTTCCATATATTTACATGCTTTGTTAATAATAAAGTGCCAATTTACGAGATGATATTGATATTCTCATGTTGAAAATATTCATTTCTATCCAAAAAGAAAATTAACCCGACGCAAGTAGGTCATGTAGAATTATGAAGGAAATTTCTTGCGTCACGCAGAATTATAAATGAAATTGTTGATGCTGAGCCTGCGAAGTTTATATGTTTCTAATTTCTGTCCGATAACTGATTAAAAACTCGATCGTGGCAAATTTCAAAGTCACCCTTTGTACCTAAATATCGCATTTTTCGATTCAAATGTACTTGACATTTTAAACCCCCGTCACACTGGATAAAGTTCTTACTACGTTCTCATGAAGTCATAAAAAATCAAATGAACGTGGCCAGAACTTGCGGAACGTAGTAAAGGCGTGATAGAAACTTGTATGATCGTAGTGCAAACTTTATTGAACACAGTACGAACTTCAAGGACGTGAAAGACGTGGAATAATTTTGAGCATGTTCAAAACAAACGTGGTGAGAACGTGATGGTGACAAAACGTAGTGAAGACCTACTAAGAACGTATTGAGAACTGCGTGGACGTAGAAAGTACGTGGAATGAACGGGCTAAAAACTTCATGGACTCGGCGCAGACGGGATGACATTCTCTGCCGTCTATGCTACGTTCTTACTACGTCCTTAAAGTTTGCAATACGACCGTTGCACGTTTTTAATACGTTTTCACTACGATTTTATATAACGGTATTTTTCAATTAAGATTGTATCACGACTTGATAAAGTTTTTAATGCGTCTTTAACACGTCCATCAAGTTTCTACTACGTTAATAGTACGTTCTGGCGGTTTTTACACCGTTTGTAGTAGGATTTTACTAGGTTTTTGACAGGTTACATGTATTTTCACATATTTTTTCGACATGTGCATAGTCATTGAGACTTTCTTGTAAAGTAGTTTGTATTTTTTTCATTCAATACCTATCAGTGTAGGTATATATATAAAGTCATATTCAAATTCGTACATTTTAAAAGTTAATTTAATTTCGTATCTACTAATTATGTTCATATAAACTCCAAAGATTTAATAAACATGACCTTTGGTAATCGCAGAGATTCCACAAATTAAATTTTCTTTAAAACTGCAGTATGAAAGAAATAATGTATACTAATTTGCTTCAAGAAAAAAAAAATTTAAAAGTGTCAATCTATAGTTAACAGAAACAACCCCTATTTTGAAATTCTGTTCAGAAGTCGCTCATTAGGTACTTCTTTACCGTATAAGAATCAACATGTATTAGCCATAAATTGCTAAACTGCTTCATAGAAAATAAATTGATAAACTGCTTCATGGAAACTTGATTTGCAGTACAAAAACATTCAAATTTGCTTAAATTAAGCTTGATTCAATTTCTTAATGGTGAAAAATCTTTGATCTATTTTTCACCAGAAACTTGGCAACAAAGGATCTTCCACACATATGACCTATTTCAATTATTTTTCACCGAAAACTTGGAAACAAAGGATCCTCCACACATATGACCTATTTCAAAGTTAAAAAAAAAAATCTGCAGTGCCGTTTTTGTTAGGAAAACTGCGTACGAAGTCTAAAATATTCCTTAATTAACCATGAATGCTAGAATGGATTACCTCCACTGTTAAATATATTTTAATATTTCAGAAATTAACATTCAAAAACTACATATTTTATTGCCTTTTTTAAGTAACTTAAGTATTTTTTAAGTAGAGTGTAGTTTCACGAAAAGACGAACATTTGATTCCAGTTTTTATGATAAATATTCTAAATATACCAATTACATGGCAAGTGGTATTTAGATAATTATATTCTACAAATTCAGATTCGACACTGCTAACATTTGGAAGAACCTCCATGAAATTTTAATATGCCATCTTATATTTTTTTTTTATAAAGATAAGGCTTTCCAAGAACAATAGTTTATAAGATGGCGCCTTTCAATTACTGTAATCATTGGCACATGCACAAAAGAGAATATGGAGTAGTTTATTCCTTAACCAAACTACCAATAATGAACCATCTGTAGATTTTTTCATTTATTTACTGCGAAAAGTGATTGTTTCACTTTTTAACATTGCGAGGCATGTTCTTTTATAAGTTACAAAATGCCGCACTCACTGGCATGCGTTGTGTAACATTAGTTGGGTCGAAAAAATTTGAAAATGCTCAAAATTTGCAATGTTTGCAAACATTTGGTTGATAAATACAATATGCACACGTTGGATTCACGTCAGAGGTATGTTATACACTCGCTTATCGCTTGAACGAACACATGATTCCTTGTTTTTAACGAGTACAGTAAAATGTATCAGCCAGTGTTTAGTTATAAATGACTGATTTTTGAACAAGTTAAAAAAATCCATTCCACAGAATGTAAATCAATGCTTTATTTCAGCATCACATTGATTGAGATGATTTGCAATACAATTTGTGGTTTTCTTTGGTGTTACCTATCCTGTAATTCTGCAGATCTTTCGGTTTCACTTCTATTTTAACATCGTTTGTTTTGACTGGGAAAAATAATTAACTTATCTGAAGAAAGATTATCAAAATATGGACTTTCACCCATGCAGGCGCGTTCGACTGTTCGTTATACGCCCGTTGTGCGGGCGTTCCGCATAGTATGCTACTAAAATGTTTTTTTTTAATAATGGTATGTCCTGTTATGTTTTTTGTATCCTGCATATAAGTCATTAGAGAATTTCTGCAAATTCTTCAGCAAGTGCTATCGATTTTTACTAAAATTTTCGAAGTTTTCGAACATTGGCTAAAACGTTATAGTGTGACAGTGCCATAAATCAAAACCGTAACCAGTCCGGTTTGTCAGCAGCGTCGAGTAGAATTTCAAGTGGAGATTATGGAAGAATGAATGCATTAAAAAAATTGAAGTAAATGCCGCCGATCCAATCAGACCGCTCCTAAAATTGTCAAATTCCCATATTATAATTCGTGTTAGAACTGAAATAAACCATGTTTCATGTTTGTCCGATACTTTATCAGACATTTGCTTTTTTATTTTGTTACATCGGTGACGTTTGGGATAAAATATTACAAAAAAAAAAAAAAACTTGAACCCTCAAGGTGACAATGATTTTTCTCACTTTTGAGACAGGTCAGTTCCTATTTTTAGCGGTGTGAGATTTTTCTTTCTCACCCTACCTGTAGTGCTTTCTATGTAGCCAATGCCTGTGTGAGATTTTTCCGTCAGTAGTAGAGCAGGTCACCTTAGATCCCATTCAGCCCATGTTAAATCGCTAAATTTAATAAAATATGCAAATGAGCTTATTAACCACGCCCATTTTCCTTATATACCCAAAACCCTACTTTCAAGCGTCACGAACGTAGAGCACCGTGAGCGTAGCGAAATGGTGTGAGAGTGGTGTGACGGTTGGGGTGGGGCAACCGGGTTCAGTATTTTAACCAAAACTTTTTGTATTGTTTTAACTGTTTTGATGACTTCTCTCGTGTTGTTTGCATAACCATTGCGAATATAAATCTTGTTCTTTGTATTTGTACTTTATCTGAATTTTATTATTCTTTAATTGTTCATTGTCCAGTGCCTTAACTTTTTCTATGTATTTTCTGTACTTTTGTTTTACATATAACCTTAACCCCTACCGTTGCATTGGTGTTGATTTGTTCCACCTCTTTTATCCTTTTGTCTTTTGTCTCAGTTATCCCCCTTTGTTTTGTGTACCATGGAGTCCATGTTTTATCTTGTTATGATCAAACGTTACCCCAGCTTTTGCACCTGTTTATTGTTTTCACCCGTTCTGTGCATTATTAATTTTTTGTCATTATTTGTATGATTTCTTTCATATACATATATACATATTTTATTTTCTCCGTCATCAAGCAGTCATGGGTCGGAGAGCCATCCGCATGACGCCTTTACAATTTAAAATCCATAGGGTCTCGTATTATAATCGTCCATGGCCACTCTTTTGTCAAATTCGATTCTATAGTCTTTGTTTTGATACACGGACAGAAGTTTCATGTTGTTTCTCAAAATCCTGAAATTGTCACCCACAGTCTTCGCATCATTTCTGTTGTTGATCACCATGTCTTTAATCGTATTGAAGTTGATCGTGAGGGAGTTCTTGTAATTGAGCGTTATTCCTTTTACTTTACAGACAGTTTCGCTTTCACTTTTGTTTGGTTTGGCGATTTGATAGGCGTAATTTTTCGGTCCACCGGTCACAAACTCGGAAATATGGTTTCCGGCTACTTCATCAGTAAGGTCTCCTAGATAATCACCTAGTTCTGGTTTCCAATCCCCGGACTTCGAGGTAAACACAACAGAGTCTGTGTCAGCGTATAATGTGCGAGTGTTCAATTGTTCCAAATAACTGTACAACTTCAGTCTTGCCTGGGCGATGGTATAAGCGGCAATGACAACGTTAGTACGTCCAGATTCCTCGACGAATTCTTCTTTGTATCGATATCTAACACCAACCATTGTATCACTGACAAAGTTTATTCCCATTACACTGATCTTGTCGCTGGTCATGAAGTCTAAATAGTCTTTTAGTTCCGAAAAGTATTGTAGTTGTTGCATGTTGGATCTTTGGCCAAATTTACCCCAGAAGCTATTTAACATCAACTTGGCTAAAGCTCGTAATCCCGGGTTCTTCTTTATTTTGTTGTAATCGAGAAGAATGCCTTCTTTTTCATGATAGTCTTTTATATAGTTATATTTGTCTTCTTTGGTGTTGCACCACTCTGGCCATCCACTCGCTTCCTGCTTCATCTTGAGGAAGGTATTCACGTATTCCGTGAAAAGTCCTCCTGTCTTTGTTGTTTGGTTGTATTGTTCCGTGTCGAAGTGCCACACTTCATAAATCCTGTCTATCTGATATCCTTTCTCCAACGCCTTCTTTAGTTCATCGGTGACCCAGGTTCCAGTCAAAGCCCTTTCCTCATCTCTGTGTTGACACTGTGTTTGTTGATTGGACTCGGCACAAGTTTTACATAACGCAAACAATAATTTGTTGTTTATTTTTGCAGGGAGTACTGGGATGTGGAGCCCTCTCGGTGGGAGTACTTTGCATTTGATGAGTCCTTCGTATTGCTGTATATCTTGGAAATTCGCTGTAATGATTTTGGGGTGACCCACAGGTATCTTTCCGGTCTTATTGATGTAGGGGTATAATGAGGTAACGTCGTAGTAATCAATCTGCTCGCCATTGTTTGCTTCTTTATACATGCTAAATGCTTCTCTTCTACCACCATAAAAGGCGTCTCTGGGTTCCAATGGGTAAACATATTGGAGGGAATTTATAAATTGTTGTATGCTTGGGTCGTTTCTTATTTCCTTATCGAAGTCACATTCCCATACACCGACGTAGTTATAGCCTTGGTCTTCCAGGTATCTTTTCTTTTCCAACGTGCGTTGAT